>MU551630.1:2367899-2457899 GCA_024362625.1 Silurus asotus
AAAAAAAAAAAAAAAAAAAAAAACATTTTGTATCAATAAACCTTAAAAAACTTAAACAAATGAATAGCCGAAAGTCCACACCGCAGACTAAATGAAATCGGCTGAACTGTATAGCGCAACATCAATGCAACCCGAAAAACAATCAAAAACTAATTCACAGAATTAAATTAGAACATAATATGTTTTTACAGAGTCTCACAAATATTGTTAAATATTTTAATCCCCGTCGCCAATATGCTCCTGTGTGTGTCGGTCACGGATCATGGAAAGTAAAACTACAATCTCTCAAATATTTGTACTTTCCTTTCACATTTTTATTGAAAGCATTATTATAATTGGCTGTATAATAAATTAGTGGGGAAGAACAGTCAGAATCAGACATTGAAACCCCCCCCATATATAAGCAAAATGGACTGATCCTCTTTTCATAGCACTTCTGTTAAGATTCGACTACGAGATATAGTTTTTGTTTTCATCGTTAACAGAGAAAAATATATAGCATGCTTTCCAGAGTGTAACTCTTTGCTTGAAAGCAACACAGAATAACGTAATGGTTAATATGGAGCTAATATTGTTTGGTTGCTGTCTGTGTGTGTGCTCAGGTGCAGCCTTCACTGTGTTTGATGTTATCAGGCGAAAGTCTTTATGCACCATGCACTAAAACTTCAAAAAAAGTTTGCTCAACACTATCGGATCGTGAACTTCCTTTATTTTTAGAGTATTCTTGCTGACTTTTTTTTTCAAATCCTTTCTTGTCTTTGTCCCCCATGCAAGATTCAATCAATTGATATTGTCAATATGTTAAATATAGCCGCATTAGGGGAGAACGTACAGTGGCTTAAAGATCACTGTGCTGAGTCACTGTCTGTCTTCAAGCTACGAGTGAAGAACTACTTTCCCCTGGATGGTTTTGTTTTTGATTATATTTATTTATTCATTGATATCATTTTGTATGATAAGGGGGGTCTGCTAAAATGCCATTAATGTAAATGTAAAATAAATATCTTTAGATTTATCCACTGATCATTTTGCTTGAAAATAAAAAGAAATATAGCTAGATTAATTTTGATGTTTATAAGCTCGACGGACTCTGGTTACTGTTGTTCAGAGTCTCGCAAAAGCTCCATGTTTCCATGTGGGTTTCCTATTCTTCTCGATTAGCATGAGATCAGCGTTGCATGCAGACTCGGATTAAGATAGCGACCATGCTGTGCGCCTTTGGTTTTAAAATCACAGGTTTTATGAGTATATTTGGGTCATCTGTATATATATATATATATATAAAAAGTGTATTATTACACAGTTGCTCCACATTTGTTGCACTGAATTATTTACAGTTAATAGTGAAGCCAACAATATGGCAGATCTGGAAATATATGGTTGGAGGTATGGCTGCTCTCTCAAATCACAGGGACATCAGCCCATCATCATTATCTGTGAACTCATGTATGAGGAAGAGGGCAGACCCCAGGACACCCCCTCCTTCTCTCACCTGTTCAGATCAGTAGCTTGTTTACTTAAAGAAGAGCTGACAGGTTATTTGGCAGGAGACTAAAATTGGGAGGAAAATGGAAAAAAAAAAGCTTTTTTTTACGTTATGCATGTAGAACATTGCTTTTGTATAGACACTATACGGACAAAAGTATTGGGACATCTGACCTTTCCAGCCATGTGCAGTTCTTCTTCAAACTGTTACCACATAAATGGAGGTACAATTCTATAGAATATCTTTAAACTAGGAGACCCAAACTTGTTCCAGCATGGCAATGCCTTTGTGCACAAACCCAGCTCCATTAAGATGCTTTAGATCAGTTGGAATGTAAGATCTTGAGTGGCCTGCTACAGAGCATAAAACCCTATCGAACACCTTTGGGAAGAATGAACACACCGAATGCACCCCAGGCCTCCTCACATCACCTACATCACTACCCGATTTTACTAACATTCTTGTGTCTGAATGGATCTCCACAAATCTTCACCAGCACACGCTAAAATCCTGTGGAATTTTTTCCCGGAAGATTGGAGGTTATTATAACTGTAAATGAGCATGAATGCGGAATGGGTTAGAAAACCTATACCAAATTTAGAATCAAGTGTTCACAAGATGTATAAAAAGTGTACCGTAATTTCCGGACTATAAGGCGCACCCATATATAAGCCACTGAATTTGACAAAGATTTTTATTATAAACATAAATAAGCCGCACCTGTCTATACACTGAAACTAATGAGCTTTACACAGGCTTTAACAAAAGACAGTGTCTGTTACACGGTGTAACGGGTAAAATATGTTGTGGCTCCTTTAAAAGCAGAGCGGTATTTTGAGAAAAGCCTGCCGCGTCATTTTCCGCTATTACTGCATGTGTGCAAGGGCGAGGAATATGTCCTTATTATTTTCTGATGCTCATTTCTACGTTTCTTTGACTAAACCCTAACGCTGTTGCCAAGAAAAATAAAAAAGCACGAGTTTTGGAAACCTTTCTGTGCTCATATGATTTCTGTTGCAACTGGAGTTAGTGAGAAAAGAGTAGCGGCTTATAGTCCGGAAAATACGGTACATAGATTTTTGTGACACTTTAACAAAATAAATCTATACAACCCTCAGATAAATGTATCTACACAATGCAGTATATGATATTCCTCATGACTAGAGGATTATTCATTTACCAAAAGAAAAAAACTGAAAAATGAAGAATTGTATTACATGTCGTATAGATGGAGCTCATAATGAGAAATACGAGATCAATTAAACACGATTCACTTTGAACGTTTTGTTGTTTGTGTTTATTTCTACATCTGTGTAACATCCTCATACACACGGTGTATAACTGTATATAACTGTATATTGTCTGCTTTGTCTAACAGACCTGGAAGTGTTTGTGGTTATCAGGTGGTGAATGATCTAATAGAACCGTGTACTGTAGGTTTGTGGTTATACGGTGGTTGACATGATCCGACTTGACCCCGCAACTTTTAACACTTAAAACACCAGCATCTCACGATTTCTCACCTTTTTCCTTATCTTTCACTATCTAGCGCTATTTTTTCTATTTCTTCGCTTTGCTACCTATCCTAAAACATCTCCGACTTATTCCACATTCAGAGCCAGATCTGTATCTCTTCTTTACACACACACACACACCCCCCCGACACGTTTTTAACACTTGCGTTTGTTCTTTTTCTTTCGCAGGCCGATCAGAGATTCGTGTGGAATGGAAACCTTTTGAGGGACTTCGCCGCACAACCTGAGGTACTGCTTTCGCAGCTTTTTTTTTTTCTTCTTTCTATAGATAATTAGGCTTGTGTGAATATGTATGAGGAGAGATCTGGAAATACACTATATGGACAAAAGTATTGGGACACCTGACCTTTTCCATTCATATGAAGATCTTCAGTGGCCTGCCATAGAACTCCCTATTAAACCCCAGGCCTCCTCAACTCCCCTACATTAGTACTAACTTGTGTCTGAATGAGTGCAACATCTTCTCAGAAGAGTGGAGATTAAAATAAGACCAAATGGGGACTAATATGTGGAAGGGGATATTTAAAAAGCACATATGTCAATCTTACGGTCCAGTGTCCACATGTTTTCTTGTCATATAGTGTATACAGGCTTTTTGCATAGGTCTGCATAAAGTGCTCTGGTCTCAGCTGTAAATTTCCATTTTCACACAAAAAGATGAGAAAGGTTTCAGTATAGAAAACTTTGTGGTTTCTTGTTAACACGACAAGAATTTATGAGAGAGAGATCGATGGAGAAAAGAGATGCTAGAGATGGAACTGACTGTTTATAGCTGCTATAATAAAAGCAATAAAACTTTCAAGCTTGTTTCTTGGACATTCCACTGAATGTAACTTTAAACAGATACAATATATATATGTATATATTTGAAGAAGTTTATGGCTGCATCACATCATGCCATTAGTGATTATTTTTGTCTAACATTCTGCTGAGTAAATAAAATCTTACTTATTAATGAGAGACAAGTGTTTTCTTTTCTTTTCTTGATTTCTGTCTGTTTTTTTTTTCTTCTAGCTCCACAAATTCACCTTTCCCGTCATCCATGGCTGTATCCTCTAATGGCGCTATCATTACTGATCATACTGTGTTTTAAGTCGTGTCTATAAGGGGTGTTACGGTACACATATTCGGTGCACACGTGTACCCAATGCAATCCTTTTTACCTGCGGAACATAGTTACAATCTGAAGTTACCTCAGGAACTTATTAAGTGGTGGACCGCAGGTTTGTTTAGGTGTTTAGTAAAACATACGCAACAATGACAGGGGTTTAAACATAAACTAAAGTTAGCGCAGTGTCACCAAAATGTGGATTCTGTAGCGTTTTATGTCCAGCTTCAAGAATTTCTCTTGAAAGCAGAAAATCCTGACAATCGAGGGAGTGAAAGAATGAAGGATGGAAGGAATGAACACATTTGTTAAAGTATGAAATTAAATATTAATTTGAAAAAAAAAAATTCTAATCAGTTTAATTTGTGGCGATTTGATTAATTGCTCAATTTATTCAATATAATAAAAACATGTATTGCATTAATTTAGATTTATTTATTTTTAATTTTATATATATGTAAATTTTTTATAAAATATTATAAAATATGATTTTATATATAATTTAATCAAGCAGGCATTTTATTAAAAATTGTAAAAAAAATTGTAAACTGTCACAAATGTTAGTAATAATAATAATTTCTAATAAAAAAGACAACAAGCAATTTTATTTTTTGCATTTCTTCTCCTCCTGATTGTACCGGAATCGAACCCAACCGTGACTTAAAAACCGAGGTACGAACCGAACCGTGAATTTTGCGTACCGTTACACCCATAGTGTCTACCCTTAACTCCGCTCACCAGTTATCGTCATGAAGCCATGCTGCATTAATGGCAAGGTCTTTGAATGGATCCTGATCTCCCGGAGGAGCTGCTTCCGAGCCGGCGTTCGTTACTACGTTCGAGGTAATCAGCGTTCCCGGTACTCTTGCTTGATCGTTCAGAGCTCAGCATTTCGACACCGTGTAACCCTGTATTTTCTATTTCAGGGATCGACTCTGAAGGACACGCGGCAAACTTTGTCGAGACGGAGCAGCTAGTGCAGTATAATAACAGCAGAGCTTCCTTTGTGCAGGTCAGTCAATTTCAGGATGAAGCAGCATTTATTATTCAGGTACAAACAAAAAGGTTTTTTATGACATAAAGGGAAAACACAGGAGATGTGGAGTTTGTCCCTGAAAGAATTGTTCTTTTTTTTTTTCTAATAATTGAACCTATAATGAGCTGCCTGAGGAAACAACCTAAATCTTTAATGAGTTCATTTGTACTACCACAAAAACCTTAATGATTTTTTTTTTCTTTTTCAAAAGCGCTTTTTGAACTCCTCTAATCACCCAGAGGGATTTGTTGTGTTTAGCAATGTTTAGCGTTAAACCGCTGGGCTGTTGAATTCTTGGTGCTGATTGGTCAGAAGTTGATTAGCTGTGGGACAAATCGCAGGTTTTTACTGTATTGCGAGGTTTGTTTGGCAACAGCGATACACAGCGACGTGCATGGAGAAATTGTAAACGCGAAACTAATTGAGAGAGAGAGAGAGAGAGAGAGAGAGAAAACCTTTCCACGAGGGGATTATGTTCTTTACTGCAGCAGCATTTTAATAAACAACACTCATACACTATATGGACCTCTGACTATAACATTTGCACTTTTTGAACATCGCATTCCACATTTAGTCCGCATTTGCTGCCATAATGACCTCCACTGTTCTATGCAGATGTTCCACTAGATATTAGAATGGGCTTGTGGAGCTCTATAGCAGGAGATCTTCCACCCCAACCCATGTAAAGCATATCTTCATGGTGCTCTCTTTGTGCACCCGGGAAATGAAACAGGTTCGGACGTCTTAGTTTAATTGAAGGGAGACTTTCATGCTACAGCACCCAAAGACATTCTGTAGAATGGTTTCCCTCCAACTTTGTGGTAAAAATGTGGAGGAAGAACCAAATATGGCTGGAAAAATTTGGTGTCCCAATACTTTTGCCCACATAATATAATTTGTAAACTAATGGACAGAATACAAAGTGTGCAGAAAATGTGTAACTACAAGTGGACAAAGTGGTGTGTGTGTGTGTGTGTGTGAATTCTCTACTTCTTTTTTACTCGTTCACCGTTTTCTCTAACAGACACGAGGCTCTATGCCTTTCTTCTGGTCCCAGAGACCCAACCTGAAGTACAAGCCCAAGCCGCAGATCAGCAGCACCAGCCATCACGTAAGACCTCTAAGGATTTATAGTTTATACTATTGACTCAATTGACATTACGGTGAGTGAGAAGTTCTCGCATGCTTCTCCTGTTCTAGTGTGTTTTTTTTCAAATACTACATCCACTTTATTCCTATAAAAAGTTTCTCATATCCAAATGGATAATTAAAATGCAGCCAGATACCATAAGGGTTCAGAGTTGCAGCTTGAGCAGGTGTTTGGAGAGGAGACTTTTCCTTCAACTCGACTGCATTTTGCAAAATCAGTCGGACTTTTACTCAAGTAAAAGTTTAAAGGGAGCATTTTTACTGCTACTGGAGTCATATTTTACCTACCGTATCTCTAATTTAACTCAAGTGCATGCTTTGTGTAATCGTCCTACACTGTGTGTTTCTAAAAGTCCGTGACACAAAACAGTGATCTATCAGTGTTGATCAGTTTGATATCTGTAGCTCAGGTCTACAGCGCCATCTGCTGGAGGGAAATTCACTCATGCCGCATGAAATCTGTTATTCATGAGGAAATCGGGAAGTCTTAAAACCCCATGCATCCTAATATTTCTTTCTTTAAAGAATAAATAGAAAGAACTAAATGTTATAATACATGGCCTTTCAGGACTTCCATAAGGAAACACTTTGTCACAAATATTTTGTTTGTTTTCTTGTAGCTTGATGGCTTCCAGAGGCATTTTGACTCCCAGGTCCTCATTTATGGGAAGCAAGTGATTCTGAATTTGGTAAATATTTGAGATATTCTTTAAATATCCCAAACAGTTGTGCTTTCAAATTTCAATAATATTAATAATACTATTATTATTATTGTTGTTGTTGTTGTTGTTATTTATTATTATTATTATTGTGCAGGTCAATCAGAAGGGTTCCGAGTTGCCACTTGAGCAGGCCTTTGCCAAACTGGCAAACAACATGGATAATGGGAGCATCAAGTAAAAAACATTTTTCTCTTCTCTTGCCATTTTCCCCCAGCAGTCCTGAATTGTGGCTTTTGCATGACTCTGCTTCCGTTCAATTAACTTTCATCCCTCAAGGTACATTGCCTTCGATTTCCATAAGGAGTGCAGTAAGATGAGATGGCACCGCCTGCAGATCCTGGTAGACGCTGTGGCCGAGATGCAGGATGAATTCGGGTATCTCGTTTCTTTACGTTTCTTGGCGTCGTGCCACCAAGGAAGCACTTTTAACCCGCAGCTTTTCAGCCTGTTTAAAATTCCCTCGGTCTCTGCAGCTACTTCATGCTGAACTCGGACAAGAAGGTGGTGTTGGAGCAGAGCGGTACGTTCCGCAGTAACTGCATGGACTGCCTGGATCGTACCAATGTGATTCAGAGCCTATTGGCCAGGCGTTCCCTGCAGAGCCAGCTTCAGGTGAGAGAAGTACAGAAGTGCCACATTGTTCATGGTATAGTGTTTATATATATAATTTTCTCTTATAGTTCCCTCCAAATTCAGTTACAAGGGTCTTAGCAGGAGTTAGAAGGTACTATTGTAGATGTAGTTTTTGTTAATTTTAGTTAATACACCATGTACTAACATGAATGAAATACAGTGTGCAGTCTCACATGTCAAAACAAACATCACGTGGTGTTAGCGATTCGCCTCTAGAGGCCGCTCTCGTACTGTATAAAAACAGCGGAGTTTCTCAGACGCTCCAAAAATAGGTGCAACCCGGAAAAACTATCGGTTGCCAAATAACTGCCAAATCCGATGACTCGTTCGACCTCTAATGGAAAATTTTTTTTTTTTTTTAGAGGATGGGGGTCCTCCATGCCGGCCAGAAGATTGAAGAGCAAGCTGATTTTGAGAAGATCTACAAGAACGGTGTTCATACGTTTTTATCACAGTTTTATAATCCAAATAAATCGCTGATAGAAATCATAATCATTATAAGATATTTTTTCTTTGCTGCTGTAACAGTAATTTTAAATAATTCAGACAGTAATTCTTGCTTTGTCTGATCTGAGTTCTGTTTTTTCCTTTCCAGCCTGGGCTGACAACGCTAATGCATGTGCTAAACAGTATGCAGGCACCGGAGCTCTAAAGACTGACTTCACCAGGTACATTTACAGTATAGTTCCTGTGGAAACAGATGGATGGATGGATAGATGGATGGATGGATGGATGGATGGATAGATTAACAAGGCACTGTACATGAATCTCATTCTTTATATAATCATGTCTCAGCCAACACCTTTTGATCAAATGTATTTGTGATAGCATAAGCTATCTGTCTCCAAACTTTTTTCTCTGAGGGCCACATGATGTTTCCTGTCTTTATCCAAGTAAATTATTACAAAAATAAATAATAAAGTACTGACTGATGAAAATGTGCTACAGGAAATAAATATGAATATATTTATTATTAAATATAATTATATGATTGAAACATTATAAATAATAAATATAATAGAGCGCTCGTTGTGCAGCGCACAGTCTCGCATTTAAAAACAAACAGCACTTGACGTCAGTGAGTCGCCACTAGAGGCCGCTCACGTAAATACAGCAGGCCGGAAAAACTATCGTTATTGATTTTTTCAGATATCCGATCAACTATTGGTGCCTCGACCTCGATTTATGTCTACGGGAAATTTTCAGTTTGATTATCAAATTTGATAATTTTTTATTATTTTAGTTTATTAATAAATACAGATACAGGCGTGAAAACATATTTAAAAATTAATTTTCTAAATATATCTCCGGCATTGTTAAGATTTCCGTTCCAATAGTTTGGGGAGACCTGTGAGTGAAAACACAATTTCCTTTCCCTTTTTTTTCTCAGGACTGGAAAAAGGACTCACTGGGGTTTGCTGATGGACGGCTGGAACTCTATGATCCGTTATTATAAAAACAACTTCTCAGATGGCTTCAGACAGGTAAGTGCGACCGATTTGTCTTTCAGTCCTTTGTTCTTTTGAACGTCTTTGATGAATCAGTTGACGTTAATTTGCCGATTGTGTCAGGACTCCATTGACCTTTTCCTCGGCAACTATACGGTGGATGAATCGGAGACCCTGACACCACTCCAAGTGCAGAAAGACTGGAAGTTTTTCACAGTCAGTACTTTTTTTTTTATATAAAATTTAAACTATTGACCAATAATGGAAACATTTGAGAGGGTTGAAAGTGCTTAAGGGATTTGTACATGATTGAGAGATGTTTTTTCTTGCTTCTGTAGTTACCCATCATCATGCTGGTGGCCTTCTCGATGTGTATCCTGTGCCTGCTGATGGCTGGTAGGAAAATAAAAAATAATCCTTAAAACTATTATTAAAATATCAAAGGCTTCAGAATGAGTGGTTTTGAAGTAAAATGTCTGTAAAATGGAAGCTTGTGTGACGTTAACACGTCTCTCGGTGTACTCAGGTGACACTTACACAGAGACGCTGGCATACATGTTGTTCTGGGGCACAGCCAGCGCTCTCACGGCTGCCGTCATCCTCTTTAACGGGAAGGAATTCGTCGACGCGCCCAAGCTGGTCCAGAAAGAGAAGATGGACTAAATGTCGATTTTGCACTCCTTATCTTTTTTTCCTTTTTTTTTTTTCTTTGATCGTCTTTCTGGAGTCTGTACCAATCTGCTCTTGTGTGCCGTGTGTCTCTTTTATTACAGGATGTAACCTCATTAACCATTTGGGATAAGGGTCCAATGATATTTACACTGTGTTTCAGTTGCAGTTGTGGAACAGGTCCAAGTATCCACTGATGTAAGGAAAAAGTCAGTATGTCCAACAGAAATATTTGGGTATGGAGACTGCTACTATTTAAAGAATTTAGATCCAATGATTTGGAGGGGAATTTGGAAAATTCCCATATACCCATATACAATTTTCTCGATACATAATTTCCTGAGTACTATTTTGGTTTAGGCGTTCCCGATCACACACAAAATATGAAAAACTATGGACAATAGACAATAGCAGAACCTGTATGTTGAAAGATTTGTTACAGCAGCGGACTCAGAGCTCTTCACTGGACCATTCGCTATAATTCACAGAGCAATATTGATGTTACCAAAGTTCTTTTTCCATTCCACTGTGCAAGAATTGTTAGATATACAGTTCACTCTCAGAAACAAAGGTATCACACTGTACTAGTAATTCAAGTAATACCATGAAGGTTACACCCAACAGCCAGTTTAGCAAGAACACCTGTAGCTGTATGTTCATTCATGCAGGTATACAATCAGCCCAAAAAAGACTTGGTAACGTATATATCCAGACTTCACATCTCACTTTTTTGCTTACTGCTTAATACTTTGATTATTGGACTTCCTGACAGGAATTGGACTCTAATATGATTTTCTTTTGTTGTTTGCAAAAAGTAGTTATTTGGGTTACCATAACCTTCCTATCAGCTTGGGCTCCATTTTATTTCTTATGAGAGAAATCTGACTCGCAATATTCCGTAAACGCCTGTTTCCTGAAGAACGCCTGGTACCAAAGTTTCCGAAATCCCCTGCCTTGTACGTGCATTAGTTATACGTGGCCTCGGAGTACATAACTGCATGAAGAACCAAGGTGTTCCTAATAAACTGGCCAGTCGGTGTATGTTTTACTCGAGGAACGTGTATGTAACGTTTATTTCCATCAGCTTCTCGTTGTGGTGGTCCCTTCTCTTCTAAAAGCTAGCAAGTAGGAACTAATCGGTACCTTTATTTCTGAACGTGTACAGCCGTTCCATGTCTTTATTTTCTCTTAGGGGGGGGAAAAGGGGTACTAAGTGTACAGGGGCCAGGCAAGGTTCAGTTCAGTACCCTGTTCATGTTCAAATTTCTGTCAAACGATTCGCAATACACCGTAACACGCATTGTTTTACGTCTTTCCTGTTTTTTTGGTTTTTCGATCTTCTTTACATTATTCATGGCTTATTCAGTTCTCTGGTTATGGTTCTGGTGCATGGCATAAGCTACTAGGTTCTGACGAAAGTAAACAATTTTTTTTTTCTTCTTCTTTTTCTTTCACAAACACGACTTGAGTTCGTTCCGTTTTCTCAGCACTTTACCGACGATTTCCGTTTATGGAACACGACACTAACAGATTTATGGCGCTTGAGCACATTCCCTATAAACGGCTGCAGAGTTCCTAGAGTACAGAGGGTGATGGTGAAATGTAATCAGTGAAGCAGAAGATTGTGCTTCATTTCGCTTCCTATTTAACAGAACGCTTTTGGTTTCATCGGAAATCTTTTGTTTTTGTTTTTTAATCCTTAAGGGCACTGATACTGAATGTATTTCTGTTTGGGATTTTGTCCAATTTGACTTGGTGTAATTAAGAAAAGATTTTCAAGCTTGCTGATTGGTTACATTGTAAAGCACACACACACACACACACACACACACACCACAAGTCCTAAACTACCAATTGAAATCGTCACGTAACTCACGTTTAAATTTGAGCACAACTTTTGAGAAATCCTGGACGTCTGTCTAATTTCTAAACTGTACATTAGTATAATAAATGCATTATATATATATACAGTATATAATGACTCTATAGCTTGATCCTGGACTCCTTTGTTGGTGTCACTTGAGATTTGCAGCTAGACTACCTACATTCCCACTGTAATGAGTCTGAATATAGTATAATACGGTCACTGTATTTTTATTTATTTTTTGGATTTCTCGCTGTTCTGGAAAAAAAAAAAAGATCTGTACTGTTAATCCATTCCAAGAAATATGCCTCATTTATCAACTTTGTAATAAATTGACTGTTTACTGTGTGTGCAAACTGGAGTGCAGAGACGTCTTTATTATACTCCCAGGTCTTTCAAATAACTTGCTGGCTTAAATGTGAGACACGTATGGTCTCCTGAACCATTAAGGTTTTGTCTACAACGGTTCTAGTTGGTATTAAAAAGTTTGAGACTGGCTCTGTTTTTCAGGAAAGTAATTTCTACCATGTTTGCGCACGTTCACCTTCAAGATAGTCGATTTGCACAGGGATACATCGCTCCCAGCGTTCTTGCCAATTCTGGAAAATGTCCTGGAAATCTTCCTTTCGAGGCGCATCAAGCACCTTCTTCGATTTGTGCCGAATCTGCGCAATTGTGTCAAGATGGCGACCTTTGAGCCAGATCTTCGTCTTCGGGAACAGGGCGAAGTCTGCGGGAGCCAAATCTACCGAGTAGGATGAGACCACGTGGATCGTTCTCTGATGATCGTCATGCACAAGTTGCTGAATGGTGGACTTGATATTTTTAGGGGTTGAGCTCGTTGAAGGTCTTCCTAACCTCTCGTCATCTTCTAGTGAAGTTCTTCCGCTCTTGAAGAGCAAAAACACCTCGAACAACTCGTCGCCGCATGTCCAACGTATTTCATGTCATACATCTTTGCCCAGTTTTACGTTTACTCTTTGTTCTTGCAGTCCATGATGAAATCACCAACATGGTAACGCACGTGGCCAGAATAGCACCATTCGTCTCGAAGCTTTTTGATACCACCTATTACATGGTTATGAACACCTGTCTAATGATCCTGTATCCAGTCAGTCAATTGTGTGGCCTCAGATCCTTGTTCTTCCTCAGGATTTCCCCTGACAGGGTTTGGACTCAATGTTGTGGACCAGTATATGCAGAATTATATGCATTTTGTTACTGACACCTGATTGGATAACTGGATAATTGCACATACAAATATATTTAAGCTGTTCCTTACAAAGTGTCCAGTGAGTATAAGAATTGTAAAAGCAATAAAGCAATCAGGGTTTTGCTTTTATAGGAGAATAAGGAATGAAGAGGAGGTATTATTTCTAAATAATTTTCCATTAATGTAATTTTTCAGTACGTGTTTTATTTCCCTTACACCACAGAGTTTCGTTCAATATTTGCAGTATATAAACTAAAATTTTGTATTAAATCTTAATAAGATTTTCCCCTGAATTACTCTGCACTGCAATCTGTCTAAACAGTGTCCACCTTCAAACAGTTACCATCGACATGAAATCCAATGTTCAGTGTTAAATATTTTCTGGCACGAGAACAAATTTACACAAAATAAATCCAATCAGCCCCACTGTGGAATGGATTTTAGTCTTTTCCCCAGAACCGAAGCCGATATCAGCCAGAAGTGCAAATTCAGATGAGGCAAATTCCACATGAACATCGAGCACCAATTTTGAGCCTCATTAAGCAAATGTGCATTTAAATCAAACCTGAAAAAAAAAACAGCAGGAGAATTTTCCAGGCAATTTCCAGATTTAGCGGCATAGTCACATTAAACCGTCGATTGAAAGTTGAGTAGTTTGAGACAAAATACGAATATAAATCAACCTTTTAAAAAACTTGTGACAAGGTAATATGGAGACGGACGATCCGCTGTGGCGACCCCTAATGGAAGCAGACAGAAGAAGAAGATTTATGGATGGATTAATGGACGGCTGGATGAGTAAAAATGGTTCCCCATAAAGTAGATATAAATAAGAGGTTGTAACCTGGGATTAATAGTTTAAAGAGTGATAGCAGAAGTGATTTGTGATAGAAGAGTATCTGTGAGAGTGAAAGGGAAAGTTTATAGGACTGTGGTGAGACCTGAGATGTTGTTTGGATTAGAGACAGTGGCAATGAGTAAAAGACAGGAGGTGGCGCTGGAGGTAGCAGAGCTGAAGATGTTGAGGTTTTTCGTTGGGAGTGACGACGATGGACAGATTAGAAATGAGTTTATTAGAGGGACAGCGCATGTAGGACGTTTTGAAGACAATGTGAGGGAGGTGAGATGGTTTGGACATGTGCAGAGGAGGAACATGGGGTATATCAGTAGGGGAAGGCTGAGGAGGGAGCCACCAGGAAGGAGAAATAGAGGAAGAACAAGGAGGAGGTTTATGGATGTGGTGAAGGAAGACATGCAGGTAGTTGGTGTGAAAGAGGCAGATGTAGAGGACAGGGGGGGGGTGTGGAGACGGATGATCCGCTGTGGTGTGGTGTGGTAGGGTAGGGTAGGGAAGGGAAGGGAACTGAAGGGAAGGAATAAGACGAGATTTCAATTTTACGGTATTCCACATTGTAAATGTAAATGATATTCTGCATTATAAACATCTAAACTCATTCACAGCACAATCACACAGAATTCAAGTACCTTCTGATCATCAAACCACAGACTGAGCAAATATCTTAATCAAGAACAATATTCATCTCTCCAATACGGTTCCAAAGCAAACTGGCAAAAAAAATTCTCTTTAATTTGTTAATTCAATTTGAATGAATTTCTGGCTATGAAGATGAAATCTTTGTTTGAACATTTTCCTGCATTCCTGTTTCAAGGCCTTTTCTATATCCTTCACCCCTACAGTGACTCTTAATCCCACACTCAGGGTCAGTCCTTACAGGAGAAACAACTGTGACTGTCTGGAGCACCATCTAGAGAGGAGAACCTTATTATTCCACCTTCAGCAGTATGATAAATTAAAGTAGTGCTCAAAGTGTAGTCAGCAATTTAACAGCAGGATAGATAGATAGATAGATAGATAGATAGATAGATAGATAGATAGATAGATAGATAGATAGATAGATAGATAGATAGACAGACAGACAGACACAGACAATATGGACAGACAGACAGACAGACAGACAGACAGACAGACAGACAGACGGATGGATGGATAGGCAGATAGATAGATAGATAGATAGATAGATAGATAGATAGATAGATAGATAGATAGATAGACGGACGGACGGACAGACAGACAGACGGATGGATAGACAGACAGACAGACAGACAGACAGACAGACAGACAGACAGACAGACAATCAGATAGATAGATAGATAGATAGATAGATAGATAGATAGATAGATAGATAGATAGATAGATAGATAGACAGACACAGACAATATGGGCAGACAGACAGACAGACAGAAAGACAGACAGAAAGATAGACAGACAAAAAGACAGACATATCCCGGAATCTCCCAGGCTCGATTTTCCAAACGCGTTCACCATTTTCCCACAAAAAAAGACGGAAGTTTCCTCCCGGCCGCCGTACTGTAGGTTACGCGTCTAAAAAAAGTAAACAGTAGGTTTAATGACTGTTCTGGACATGCGTGTTTCTGTTATGTGAAATTTTCCTTCTTGAAATACACCAGAAAGGCTGAGTTTATTACTGATTCGGTTCTAAACCCGAGTAGAAAAGCGCCCTGGTGTTTACAGGTCATTTACAGCCTCGTGAACGCAGCTAACTGCTAGCCGGCTAGCTGCACGAGACAAAGACTGCAGGTCAGTAATGTACAAGATCCCCAGTGTTTATATAAACACACACACACACACACACACACACACACACACACACACACACACACAAATATATTACAGATTATATACTCTAAACAATAACGAGCACTATGTAGCTTTACAGACGTGTTCTTCTCCCGGGCTCATAGCAGTTACATGTGTGTGTTAAATCTCAGTGTTTATGTGAGTGATAGTTTTGTGCTTCAGTGTAAATGATGTATTATTAATTAGTTATTATCGAAACGAAGCCAAAATAAATAAATGGACGTTATAATAGTGAATTAAACACATTTTTTTAATGTAAACATGAATTGAGCTTTAAACCATGATATATTCCATACTGAAGTATATACAGGAATATATGTGTATATTACAGGTATATAATATACACCCCTGGTGTGATAGACAGATAGATAGATAGATAGATAGATAGATAGATAGATAGATAGATAGATATAAACATAGATAGATAGAAAGATATAAACAGAGGGGGATAGATAGATAGATAGATAGAAAGATAGAAAGATATAAACATAGATAGATAGAAAGATATAAACAGAGGGGGATAGATAGATAGATAGATAGATAGATAGATAGATAGATAGATAGATAGATAGAAAGATATAAACATAGATAGATAGAAAGATATAAACAGAGGGAGATAGATAGATAGATAGATAGATAGATAGATAGATAGATAGATAGATAGATAGAAAGATATAAACATAGATAGATAGAAAGATATAAACAGAGGGAGATAGATAGATAGATAGATAGATAGATAGATAGATAGATAGATAGATAGATAGATAGATAGATAGATAAAACCAGACAAATGTGGACAAACCCATGAGATTGTATAAAGATGAAACCTAGAGAGATAGATAGATAGATAGATAAAAACATAGATAGATAGATAGATAGATAGATAGATAGATAGATAGATAGATAGATAGATAGATAAAAACAGACAAATGTGGACAAACCCATGAGATTGTATAACGATAAAACCTTGATAGATAGATAGATAGATAGATAGATAGATAGATAGATAGATAGAACTTTAATGGAGAGGAACCAAACTCAAAATTAAACCCATCCTCAACTGGTTAAATACAAAGAATGTCCATTTATTACAGTTCCCTTATAGATCATTTATATATATAAGACTAGCTCTGATTCAGCTTTGTCTCCTTGTCAACCAAATAAGGATGGATTCCCCTTCTGAGTCTGGTTCCTCTCTAGGTTTCTTCATCATTCATCTGAGAGAGTTTTTCCTGGTCACAGTCGGCACACCGGCAACATTTTGGATTGTTGAGTTTGTTAAAGATCTTCCTGATCTCCTATCGAACGACTCGTTGCAGCATCATCGTTAACTTGCAGAATCACGTCAAAGGTCTCTGTGGCAGATTCGCCCAGTTGCATGCAGGATTTCACGTTTGCACTTTGTTCTAAATTGGTGTCTATGATGCCGTGGTAAGAATAGCACCAATTACACGGCTCCTGATCTACACAGCACAATGTCTTTTGGCGCACTGACTTATGAAGGTCGGTGCTCCCTGTGACCGTGCGTGCAGAGTTGTGCTGCCACCTGTTGGTGTGTTTACAAAACTACACTCAAAATCTTTTTATACCACCTCGTATAATGTATGGTTCTGTGCACAAGTCTTTGGACACCATCAGCTTTGTTGTTGATGTAAAATGTTTTCTTGGGCATTTTGAACAACCGATGCGTCAAATTAACCAAACATATGCGGCATGTGTATGTAATGCTGAGGCATACATCGTTTTTTTAAAAACATTTTTATTTGTTAAATTGCCAATCCAAAGCAAAATCATTTGCCTTAATGATTTTTTTTAATCATTTCAGGGCCACTTGTATATTTTGGTACTTAAGCGGTCGTCCCAAAGATTTAAGATCCGAGGAGAAACTTCTACGTGTCCCTTCACAGGTCTTTAGTGCAAGTAAAAAAACTCCGTCTCCCTCCACGTACAGATTCAGATGGACCTGGTGTGTTTCCGGCTGCCTGGCCACAGCGACGCCGCGCTGAGGAATATGAACTTTTTGCGGG
Source organism: Silurus asotus (assembly GCA_024362625.1). NCBI lineage: Eukaryota > Metazoa > Chordata > Actinopteri > Siluriformes > Siluridae > Silurus > Silurus asotus. The sequence continues at coordinate 2,385,470 of MU551630.1, forward strand.
AGCATCGGCACTTCTGCGACATCACCATCATGGCCGGAGGCAAGCAGATGTTCCGGGGTCACAAAGTGGTGCTGGCTGCCGGCTCGGCCTTCCTCAGGGACCAGTTTTTACTGAACCCTTCTGCGGAGCTGCAGGTAAAGACTGCGAGTCTTGATTTGAACGTGTCACTGAACCGGTAATCGTGAGGGGGTGAACTGTTGGCTTTTCTCCAGTCTATGAACGAGAAAAAATTCCTGCAAAACGGATTTCATCTGGTATTTATGGTTAAAGGCTGAGCTCCGAAATGATGCAGGTATCAATTATCTTTCAAAATAAATAAAAAAACACCAAAAAGGACAAGTCTTTCCTCTCAGAAGTAACGAGAGATGAGATGGTTTAATATTCGAAACTGGTTTGATTGACATGAACCAATATTAAGTGACCCTTTGGAAACTCCGCCCCCTTTTTTCCTCCCCTAGTTTCACAGTAGGATATGGTGTTCTCACCTGGACTCGATTTGCTCACCACCACCCTCACCCACTCGAATAGTCCATGAGACAATGGAGAATGTTTTGAGTTTTTAATATCTAAATAAATCACATAATGTCTTTAGTGGACTTTGGGCACCAGACTTTTCCAGCTGTATGTATATTGTTCTGGAGACGGTAGAATGAAATTTGGGTACTTCTGATCGAATTAGGAGTAACAGAATGAGTTTTTCTGCAGCACGTGTCAGTGCTTCACAGCTCCACCGTGATCCGCGAGCTGCTGCAGTCCTGCTACACGGGCATCCTGCAGTTCAGTGCCAAAGAGATTGTAAATTACCTAACGGCCGCCAGCTACCTCCAGATGGAGCACGTGGTGGAGAAGTGCCGAGTGGCCCTGAGTCAGTACCTGCAGTCGAAGAGCAGTTCAGGGGTGAGTCCGATTTCAATCCAGCACGTTCTGATTATTTATATATTTTTTTGTGTTGGATTCATTTGGAGATTCTGTCTTTCCCTCCAGTCTGTAAAAACAGAAGAGTCCCAGGTTATAGCGGCGATTGTCAGCGGAAGCACACGTTCTCTGGACGATATGTCGCCTCCTGCTGAACGCGCCTCGTCGCTGCAGCCTCACAGCTCGGAGGGGGAGCCGCCGCAGGTCTCCGGAGTCGAACATGCCGGCGTTCAGCACAAAGACGAGGTGGATTTGTCCGTGCCGCGGGTAAATATCCGTTCAAGCCCAAGGCCCAAGACGTAGAAGAAAATCATTCCGCTTTAAATTCACACATTTCATTCAGAGTCTTTGCAGATATTTGACTAACGCGTGATTGTTGCAGCTTCGAACCTCGGAGCACTCCGGAGTCATCGAGGACGAGGAGAGCAAGAACGACTTTATGTTCGACGTTCGGATCAGGGACGAGCACCACCACGGCGCACAGGACAACCCAGGGGTCCACGAGGACGTCGGAGACGGAGCGGACATGTTAAGCCAGGTCTCGCATCTCCACGCGGAGGATCTGGGCAGGGACGAGGTCGGGGTGCCAGGCAGTAGCCCGAGAGGTGGAGTACGTATCTGGAGGCGGAGATTCGGGGAGCCTAGGGGCAGCCGTGGGCGGGGATTCAAGCACAGGAAGCGCTACACTTACCGCGAACGCAGGCCTTTGGGGAATTTCCAGCAGGCTTGGCGCTTCCCCACCTCCGAAGAGATCATGGGGAGTTTCGGGGCAGGGATCGGACAAGACTACTTGGCTCTCGGGGAGGGTCCGATGCGGGTGGATTACCAGCCTTCGGAATGCCAAGAAGACACGGCGGGTTCGGACAGCGGCCCTGGGCACTTTATAATGGATGGCACCAGCCCCGAAGACAACGTAGGAGTCGTATCTTTGGCCACTAACGGAGAGGACGGAGGCGAGGACTCCGTGGCGGTGGTGGGCTCCACGTCGTGCGTGACGGGCTCCGTGGCGTGCGAGCAGTGCGGCCTGGCGTTTTCATCTGTCGACGATTTAGCCGTGCACTCGCGCTCCACCCACTTGCTGTACGTGTGCCCGTGCTGCGGCAAACACTTCAGCCAGACGAGCAACCTGAACCGCCACATGGCCGTCCACCGCTCGGCCAAGCTCCACAGCTGCCCGCTGTGCCACAAGACCTTCACGCAAAAGTCCACGCTCTCCGACCACATGAACATGCACAGCGGACAGCGGCCCCACGTCTGCGCCTTCTGCCGCATCTGCTTCGCACACAAACCCGCTCTCCGGCGCCACCTAAAGGAGCAGCACGGCAAGACCACCGCCCAGAACTACCTGGAGATCCAGAGGGAGTGCGAGGAACCGGCTATAGGAGGAGGAGTTTGAGAGGATTTCAGCAGAAATCGAACGTAGCATTGCAGATGTGTATAGGGGGACAGTTTGAGGGAGAGGAGTTAGGGCCAGAGTCTGACGACGCCGTCTGCTCGATCTCAGGCAGCTCGCATTGAGGAGAGGAAACGTATTTTAGAGGTTTTCATTTTCCATTTTATTATATAGTCTCCTTTTTTTATATACACTAGAACTAACAGGTTCATTTAACGAACGAGTCCCGGGTCCTTCAACCTTTATTTTATTCTGGTTGAAACCGAGTCTGTCTCACTATAAACTATATTATAGTGACTGCTGTTTTTTGTGTTTGAGCACAAAAAAAGAAATTAATTACTCAGTATTATAACTAGTTTGCCACAGCAAATCACGTTTATAAAGTTTACTTTAAACTTTATACCTCCAACATATAGGAGGAACATCAGGCCTCATTTTTTAGGCTGGATATGATTATTAATTTTTTTTTAAAGAGGGGGGGGGTAGACATTAAACTAAAGCATTTGTGTGTATTTTTCCGTATTTTATTTTACTATTATTTATCTTTCTTACTCATCCATATTCTCACTACATGTAATAGGGTCTATATTAGCAGTTAAATATCCAATAGAAATTTATATATTACCGGATGCACACTCAGTATTCCTTCAGTATTCCTTCAGTATTCCCTCACTCCGGTTTACAAATCTCAAGCTCAAAGCCCAGGTTTTGATGCGAAATCGTTGGGGAAAAAAAAAAAACATTACTACATTCATTACATACGGCTCCAGAGCTGAACCCGGAAAGAACGAACGTCTCAGCGGGTCATTTGTGTTCGACACATCCAGAGACACGAGGAGCCCGGAAATCCCGAAGTCAGAGCCTGGCCTTAAATCCGAATAGTCCGATTAGTTACGTTGACGGCTCACACGCCAAAGTCGCGATAACGATGACTTGGTTCTTGAGACCCGAAGACATCCGTTGTCCGTGCCTCATTAATAAATTAGCATCTGAACACTGTGCTGACGGAACTGCGTGGCGGAGAATAAAGAAAAAAAAAAATGTCTGTATGTGTAATCAAGTAAATAGCCTGTGACTAGTCGAATAAACTAGTTAGCAAAGTAACGTTGTAATCGAGTGTAACGTTTCATGTTGTGTCTTTAACTACGGTATGTTGTCGTGTACAATCAATTAAAAGAAAACGGGCTTTAACGGATAACTTTCTCCTTCTTTTATCGTAAAAACATTCCAGACTTTTTTTTGCTTGTGTTCTTGATTCTGATTGGTTGAATTTCTAGAACAGAGAACCGGGGAGTCGATACAGCGATCGTTGAAGGTTTTTTTAATAAACATAAATTACAACTACAACATGCGTTACGTTACAATCTCTGATTTATGTCAGAGTCAGAAAAGTTTTACATTTTTTTTTATAACGAGTCGCACGATAGGGGGCGCTATAACCAATCACAGCTTGACTGGTACCACCATTTTCTCAGAATGAGAGGTAAGTGTACGTCAAAGATCTTCTCTGTTTTGGCACCGAGGTGGTGGAATAAGCCTTTTTACAAATTGTTATATATTTTTTGAAAACCTGAATAAAGCAAATGTACGGAAAAAATCAAGGCAAATCAAATTCCACAATTTTCCAAAATGCGTAGGAACCCTGTGGATATTATCAACACTGGGGTTTCTAGACCTGCTTATTTTTCAAGAATGGTGACTTTTTTTTTCTCTCTCTCTAAGAGGAGCCGTCCAATTAGCTTTTTCTTTTTCTGGAATGAGTCTCCAGTGTCAGTCAGAACGAGTGCTAACCTTCTTTTTTTATTATTTTAAAGAAGGTCGATTCTTAGTAATATAAACTTGCATTTTTATTTTGGGAAAACAGAGTAATCAGCAAAACAATCCTGACGTTTTACAACATTAAATAGATCGTGGAGGGGGAAAAAAAAAGACGGTTTTCTCGAACGGGTGTAAGAAGACATGCTTCAGGATGTAGTCTGAACGGTAAAGATCTTCCTCATCCCTGGTGATTCCCTCTAACAGCTCGGCCTGTTAATTCCCGGCTCGTACGCAGCCTTCGTGTTCATTGAGCCGAAAAACAATACAGCTGACTACTGTATGCACTTTAAACACGTGTTCTGCACACTCAGCAATTTCACAACTTTATGATTCGTGACAAAAAAAAACAAAAAAAAAAACACGGACTAATCATAAAACCGATCCGAATGCTCAGAAGTATTCTTCAGTGTAGACCACTTGATTCCGCTTGTCCCTGTACGAACCCTTGGCGCTGTTCTGTACGGCTGCAAAAATAAAAAAAAGATTTCTACAGGTTTCACAAAATCAAGACAGGAAATTTAAGGCCTGTATCACAAAAAGATACTGATAGCTATTAACAATACTTCATGTAAATATTTTCCTCACCTTTGTTTTGAGTTCTTGCTCGAATCATAAAATGTTTCTACATTGGTGGGCGTGGTCTAAAATAGCTCCGCCCCCTGGATGTTTTGTTTTGTTTTGTTTTTTTGCTTCACTCTGTCTCTCAGTGTAACAAGGTTGGATATAAGAATGTGTCACTCACCCAGAGACCCCCACACCGACTTCCCCGTAGCGGCGTCCAGCATGGGCTGCTTCCTAGCGATGCTGACTTTGATAGTGACGTCTCCCACTGTGCTGTTATTCAGCTAAAATCAGAGGACGCGTATTAGCATCTGGTACAGTGTGTTTGTAAAAAAGGGTGTGTAAGTACTGGGATTTGGCGCTGACCTCTACGACTGCCTGATCGGCCGACTCCATCTTCTCAAAAGTGACGAACGCGCAACTGGGAGAGGAACAACAACAACAACAATTATTATTTTTTTGCATCCCTACGCCTGACTGATGTATGTTCAGTCTTGCAGCGTGTCACAATCCTATTCCTGATCGATGATGTTTTCCTTCATAGTCACAGAGATGAAAGATCTGGGTCATACTTGCGTGGCGAGTCCATGGACAGATCGATGATGGTGCCGTGCTGAGAGAACGCCGTACGCAGACTCTCCTCCACCATGCCTGCGCCGTAAACGTACACCGTGTTTCCTTTCCGCATGCCTCGCCGCTCCGGGTACGAGTCCGTACCTGCACACGTGCACAATTATTAATGCATTCGTTACGCCAATAAAAAAAAAACAATTATGATGGTGTTCGTTATTATTATGGGATGTACGTCGGAAGGCTCCGTCTCTGTCCCGGTCTCGATCCCGTTCTCTCTCTCGTTCCCTGTCCCTGTCCCGCTCTCTGTCTCTGTCTCGACTCCTGTCCCTAGTCCGCTCTCGTTCTCTGTCTCGGCCCCGATCTCGCTCTCGGTCTCGATCTCGCTCTCGCTCTCTTTCCAGATCTCTGTCCCGCTCTCGCTCCAAATCCCGGCCGGGCTCCGGCCCGCCTTCGACTTCCACTTCACGCGGGCGGTCGGACGGCCCGACGAAGCTGCAGCGGGAAGGTGAGACGACGCTTAGTATCACAAAGTGTCCAAACTACTTCCATACAGTGATGCGATGTCAGCTCACCTGTCATACAGAGCCTTCCTGTGGGTTCTTTTGTTCAACTAGAAAAGAAAAAAAACAGCCGATCCGTTTAATCCGACAGAATAATAAAACTGCTACTAATGAAATCGTAGAAATCGGCTTCACCTCAGAAAGCTCCTCGTCTGTAGAGACGCTTCTCTGGAAGGGCAGGAACGCTGGAACTGGTCCTTTCTCTGGATCCTGATATTACAAAACGAATACGCGGTTAGCGACTGGACTTGAACGAGCCCTAAATTATTCTTTTTTTTTTCCTTCCAAAGTATAATCTTTCACTTCCTCATAGCTGAAAAATAAAATCCGTTTGGCGTGTGTGCTACATGATAACAGGAAGCTGATTGGCTGTTGCTCGTTGGCGAATTAGAGACATTTCTAAGAGCTAAAATATATTTTTTATTTTCGACTTTAAAACTCTGTGGAAACCCTGATCCAGATGAAATTCCATGCAAACCAGGAAAGCGACGACTCTTCAACAAGCACGTTGGTTTCTTACCTTTAATTTTCCCTCGAGCATTCGAGATCGCTTGAATCCAGAGTTCTTGTTCTCGGATTTGATGGCGCTGATGGCGCCCGTTTTGATGAGCATCTTGGCCTGCTCCGTGGCCGTAGCGGTGTCCACCACAGGCTGATCTGACAAGGCTTAGAGGACAGAGTACCACCGAATATTACACTCCTTTTCTCACGACATCAATCACAAATAGTCACAAACCGCTATTAACTCGTTCCGTCTACAACTTTTGTACAGATTCACACTCGGATTGGTGCGACAGCCAGGAATGAAGCTGTGACTCACTGCGTTTCAGGCCGGCCTGGCTCGTCTGACTGCTGGAGCTCTGCTTCTTCAGTGCCAGCAGGGCTTTTTTCTGCCATGAGATAAATAAATAAAAACAGTGCTTACAGGGACATAATATAAATGGAACTGCTACTAATTTGTTAACGCATGCACAATCAAATCGTTTTTAATACAAATATTACACATTTAATTAACGTTTAACATTAAAACCCAATTAGTCAAAGCAGAATTATAGTCATATAATCCCTCAGGTTTGTTTCTGTGTAAATGCAGGTTAATTTGAATACATTGACGTCATTTGGCAGATGCCCATCTTATGTTTATCTCATTTATGCACATGAGCAGCTATGGGGGTTAAGGGCCTTGCTCAGGGGCCCCGGGGTGGCTGATTGGTGTGGCTGGGATTTGAACTCACAGCCTTTAGATCCAAGTCAAATGCTTTAACCACAAAAGCAACCACCTCTACATATACTGTATATAAAATAATTTCTATAGGATTACGTCACATGTATATGGATCCGCTTTGGCGCCCCCTAATGGGAGAAGCCGGAAGCGGAAGAAAAATATATGGATCTTCTTCCATTCGAAGCACAAACGCAATAACACCGTGTATAAATGCAACAACTGAACATTTTCTGTGTATTTCATAAAAAATGTTGCACATTCACACATCACATGCGGAGCATTAAAACGCGTTTCCACCTTTTTCTTCAATTTCGCGTATTTCTTCTGCAGAGTTTCCTCATCCTCCGTCAGTGAGTTCGGAAACAGCGCCATGTTCCAGTCAGACTGCAGAAGCGAACAAAATATTACAGAATATTCGTGATTTATAACCTTCACAACAAACTAAATCTAAACTGCAGATAGCACACTGTGCTAACTGCTAAACCCCAAGTGCTTTCAGGATGTTAGCAAGATAATAAACACTTTTAGTGCTACATTCAAACATATTGTTTAACTTTGTACTTTAAATTCATTTTCAACTTTTACAAGCATTTCACTGTGTAACAATAAATAAATAAATACATGAAAATAAAAGAAAGATTCGTTACTTTCTCCTTCGTTAATTTCTCCTGGATACAGTAGTTGAGGCGCGCACTTTTTGAACGTCATACGTCGAGCAGTTATGACGTCATTTGTTGTCTTTTGTATTGGGATGAGAAAAGGTTTCCCATTGATTATTATATTATATTATATTATATTATATTATATTATATTATATTATATTATATTATATTATATTATATTATATTATATGAATTATATTATATTATATTATATTATATTGCATTATATTACACAGGAACAGTTTCTTTCCCCATGCAATCAGCATGCAGTGCAATCATATTTCCTGCTTCATATCATATCTATAAGTACTGCATCAGAACTGTCAGTCATCACATTATCTGTATATGTTACACACACTACTGCTGCTGTATATTATACTAAATCTCTAAAGTAAACTCTTTATCATACCTGACGCACAATACTGTTATTTGCACTACCATGCATTCTCACACTTCATGTACATCACTGATCTGTCATATTAACTGTATCGCTTTTTAATACTCGTACTGTCTATATTGTCTTGTATAATCTGTTTCGTCTTGTATAGTCCAAGCTAAATCTGTGTTATTTATAACAGCTGGAATCAAATTCCTTGTGTGTCAACACACTTGGTTTAATAAACCTGGTTCTGATTCTGATTACATTACATTATATTATATCATATTACATTATATTATATTTCTTTATATTACATTACATTTTGTGTTCAAATGGTGCTAACAATGATTTTAAATCTAATAATTCAATATAAGATCTTGAAACTTTATGATTCAAAGTTTTTCGACTCCTGAGCATCAAGTACATATTTGTTGGTCCATATGCGGTTGTTCTCCAAAAATTTGGCACAAAATTGGAAGCAAATGACTGTTTCACTGTTTTTGGATGCTGTACATACACAGTCATTAGGAGAATATGATACCTTACCAGCATCACCAACCAAACCTGAACAATCTGACAATCTGGAACAAATCAGCCAAGTAGAACGAACATAAAATAATAATAATAGTAAAAATAATAATAATAAAAAAAATAATAATAATAATAGTAAAACAAATAATAATCATAATAATAATACACTATTTATATGTTTACTTATTATTTATTATAGTTAAATAAATAATTTATATTATAATAATAATAATAATAATAATAATAATAATAATAATAATTTTAACAACAACAACAATAATAATAATAATAATAATAATAAATCGTCCTAATTTGCATGATATCGTTAAAACGAAAGCCTACGAATTTCCTGTGCGTCACTTCCGGTTTCCGAGTTTTCTGCAACCCCAGTGGCAGAGATAAAAGATCAGCAGTTTGGTGATGGAGAAGTTAGGTAAGTTCTCAGAGAGGAAAAAAAACATTATTTAATGTGTTCTGCATGTTATCGATAGTTTAAAGTTATTTATAATTAATTTTTAAAAGCGGCGTTGTTCATTTAAAAAACGGCTAAAATGACAGCTAGCCGGTCCAATCCCAATCAGACTCCGGTTACCTGTTTATGTGCACTACAGAGGATGTGAGTGAATTGGACAGAGCGCCCTATGTAGTGCACTACATCAGTGTGATGGAGTAATATGGGATACGGTACATGGTTCAGCTGACATGACTAGCATGAATTTGTGAATGGTGTAGATTGTGTTTTGTTTTGAAATTTGAACAGGTTTAGCAAAGCTTTATGATGCAGCATGCTTTTATTTTCTTATAAGAAATTAATAATGTGTGTGTGTGTGTGTGTGTGTGTGTGTGTGTGTGTGTGTGTGTGTGTGTGAAGATTTGCCAGCCCCTGGTCCTGATGATCTGCCCCTGGCCCTGCTGGAGATGGGCTGTTCAGGGAGGTTTGAACTCCTCACACACCCATCACCCAGTCACAAACCTTTCCCACCACAGAGCACGGTGAACACACACACACACACACACACACACACACACACACACACACAGAGAGAGATGCCCTTTAACTTCATGAGATAAATGTACAAATATTACACTTTATTTTCATTGTAAAAATCCTCCCTTTACAGCTTTAAACACTTTCTGTGATCCAGTTCATCCCAGAGCAGTTCAGGAGGATGTAGTTGCGATGACTGGGCAGGTCATTCCACTCCAGTCAACTGTTTGCCCTCTAAATAACACTTTCACAATAACTCGGACGTCCACCTCGGCTCATTGTCTTGTTGTCCCATGTAGCTGCGCTCTGTTCGAAATTGCATGGTGTAAGTTAAAGTCTTGAACGGTTGCCATGTTGCTTCCTTTCACCCTGAATAAATCTCCGATCTTCCCTGATCCAAAACAACCCTGACGAGTGTGTTTTTTTTTTTGATAAATGCAGGGCTCTAGTCTAAATCAATCCACCTTTTAATACAATTATTATGATACCACGGCTCTAGAAACCATCAATATTAAAATATTAAACAGAAACGATATATTAAACAATATGAGGTGGGGGGGGTGGCTAGAGAAGATATGAGAAAATATATTGTATAATTATATGATGGTGGTATTTAAATTTATATATATATTTAGATGTGCAAAAAAATACTGGTATAACAGGCCAAAAACAGAACCAATGATTGACAGTTCCTTGTTTGAATGTTTTTTTTTTTTCTTGTAGCTTCCTCACGGGCTTCCTCCTTTCGCCGTGGACCTGAAGACTGAGGTGGAGAAACGTTTCCTTCACGATCCTGCGTGGATGCCCATACACGACACAACAGACGCCTTCCAGAAATTTCTTAAGTATGAAAGCCATTATTATGCTCTTAGAAAAACATGATTCAGATCCACTTGAAAGAAAAGCACCTGGCAACCAAGTCCAAGTCCACTTTACAGTGTTTTTTTTTTTTTTATTCATTAGATGTCATTTTTGTTCACAGATAGTTGTAATATGTACATTAGGATAAACCATTTTTTTTTGTCTCTCAGACTGACCAAAAGGGACCGACAGGTGGACTCGTTGTTGCACTGTTCGTTGTCTCCTCTACACTCGGGTGTGTCTGTAGTGAGAGATCCCACCACCGGCATGCTGCAGGATTTCACAGAGGTGCTCAAATGTCTAATCGTCTATTAAATATAACGCACACACACACACACACACACACACACACTAGAATGGGAATTGATTACTATTATTAGCACTATGATTTATTACGACTCTAATGTTCCTATTTATCATGTTTACTCGTGTGAAAAGACTCTAATGTGACTCTCAACACAACGATCTAATAATAGAATGATATTAATGACAACATGATTCTCTCTCTGGTTCAGGTGTTACTGGAGCACACCGGCTTGTCCGCAAAGAACTCTTTATCGATGCAGCGGCAGCCTGGACCTCCATCTGAGAGCCTCCGAGGCAGCAACACCAACTACCCTTTCTTACCAGGTGCTTCCATTCTTTTCCTTCAGGGACATTTTACACTGTATTTCCATTCAAAAACAATCCTCCCTTAACAGCTTTGCACACTTTCGGCACTCAGCTGAAACGACTCCTTCCCCTTAAGATTTCTTTCTGAGATTGTGATCCAGTTCATACCAGAGCAGTTTAGTAGGATTTAGGTGCGAGTCATTGTATGCAAGATAACAATCCAGACGACTGTTTGCACTCTGAATAACTAAAACGTAACGAAGTCCAGGAATCGCATGGTGTTGAAGTATGGAATGGTTGCCATGTTGGTTCTTTTTACCCGGATTGAGTCTCCAAATTTCCCTAATGTTTCCCCAAAACATTAAGCTTCCACCTCCATGTTTAACTGTGGTGGTGAGGCAGTCTGATAAACATCATCTCTCCTGTTCTCTTTCTTATAGAAGATCTTCTATTAGAGAAACGTATGTCCAATTTGGACTTTTCATGGATTACTCCCAAATAATTTTTCCACTCCATGATCTTTTGTTTGAGCCAGAAATGCACTTGTACAAAGAAAGTTCTTCCAGTCATTAATGTCCAATTCTTGTATGGTTGTTTTTTTGTTATCATCTACCTACTCATTTGCATTGAAACGATAGAAACACTCCTAGGTCTTCTTCTTCTTCTTCTTCTTGTTCTTTCGACTTCTTCCAGTAGGGGTCGCCACAGCGGATCATCCTAAACACTCAATAGTCTTAAAAACCTTCATTTCGGGGTTTTCACTCTTTTTACAGTTATTTGTTTACATCTGTTAATTCTAATTCATCCTCTTATGACGTAAAGACACAAACCTGCACACGTCTTCGAGATCTCGTCTCATTCTTTTTTTTTTTTCTCCCGGCTTCCTCATGTTTTTTCCTCATTCAGGTGGTATGGAGGAGCTGACGTTAGAGCTGATAGAGAAAAAATTCGAGCTGGAGGAGGACATCGACTTTGAGAATGGTGAAAATTCTGCAGATTTGTAACACGGCTGTTTATATTTAATGCTTTTGTATAAGCGTTCATTAGTATTTTATTTATTTATTTATTTATTTTCCTTTGTTTAGATTTACTCACGGTGCCTCCGGGGCTGAAAGCCGGCATGAACTTCAGTAACAAAGGTTTAATTCTGAGCTTTTTTTTACACACACACACACACACACACACACAGAGACACATACAAATCTATTCCCCTGTTGTTGATGCCTTACTCTGTATCTGCTCTCAAAATCATTCAGATGCCAAAACCACAAAAGGAGACGTGAACCTGCTGTCCCTGCTGTCTACATTCGAGGACATAATCGAACCTGTACCTGAGGAGAAAGAGAAAAGCTCAGGAAGTAAAGAGGAGTCCAAACTCCACAGAACTAACAGCCTTGAAGATCTGGGTATTAAGGTAAAAACTAAATCAGTATATGGAATAAAACAATTACAGGAAATGAATCGCGACATCGTGATTAGAATTTTGCAGCATGTCCCCATGGTTTTTTTTTTTTTTAGGGTTACATCGAATTTTGTGGAACCTCCATAAAAACAATCCGTCAGCTCCCCGTTTCTCATTTTCTCTCCCGTGAGCTCGATAAGGGAGACATTTAGCTCGTCATGTCATTAAGAACCCAGGAACATTACTATTTTATACTCTTTTTAACACACAATTCTTCTCTTTTTTTTTTTTTTTTGTCTTTCAGGACACGCTACCATCTCCTACTCCCGTTCCAACTTCATCACCAAGCCGGACTGATGGAGGAATGCAGAAAAGCCAAGAGGAGAAGAAGGAAAGGAAGTGGGCGGTGCCTGTGGACATCACCTCTCCCTGTGACGATTTCTACAAACGAATCCCCAATCCTGCTTTTAAGGTACCTGTGTGTGTGTGTGTGTGTGTGTGTGTGTGTGTGTGTGTGTGTGTGTGTGTATATATACTGTATGTTGTTTTAATAAGTAAAGACATTAGCTCTGGAAAACACAGGGCACTTATTTATGGATTGTGATTTTATTGCGTTACAAACCCTTAAACAGTCAAGTAACAGAAATTAACAGTTAAGGTGAACGGTGTGTATTTATCCCTGATGAGCAGCCGTGGCGACTGTGACCCGGAAAAACTCCCTTTAGATGTTATGAGGAAGAAACCTTGAGAGGAACCAGACTCAAAAGGGAAACCCATTCTCATTTGGGTGACATCAAGAGTTTGATCATTAATCTATTAACAATACAGAACACTGGAGAGTGAGAACTAACATGAGCACTGGAGTATAAGATTATAAGTAAATGTTCTTTCAACAGTCTTTGGTCCAGCACCTGTGTACTGAAGTTAACATTAAACCCATTATATATCTACTATATCTATATCTACTATCTATTATGTTACTATATGGTCATATCTGTTGGTTATTACCCACAGGGGAATAGAATAAATGATGTATTTTCTCGTGTGTATTTGTGTTTCAGTATCCGTTTGAGCTGGACAAGTTTCAGAAGCAGGCCATCCTCAGGCTTGAGGCTCACGACTCGGTCTTTGTGGCGGCTCACACCTCGGCGGGAAAGACCGTGGTGGCTGAGTACGCCATAGCGCTCTCGCAGAAACACATGACCAGGTGTGTATGTATGTATGTGTGTGTGATGAATCTGTACATAAAAGCCCAAAGGTACAAAAATATCTCTTTATTATTTATACCTGGATAAAAGGGATCCACATCGACATTAGCGGAAGATCAGAAGGCTGCTGATAATGGCGATGTTCTCTTTGACGATCGTTTTTTTTTCCCCGCCAGAACCATCTACACCTCCCCCATTAAAGCTTTATCCAATCAGAAATTCCGTGACTTCAAAAACACGTTTGGTGACGTTGGGCTTTTGACTGGAGATGTTCAGCTGAACCCCGAGGCCTCCTGTCTCATCATGACCACTGAAATCCTGAGGTAATAAAGCGATCATGATTCACTGAGTAACATCCATTACCATTCTGTTGTATAGGAGGCGACTAATATGTCTTTCTCTCTCTCTCTCTCTTTCTTTCTCTCTCTCAGGTCTATGCTGTATAACGGATCCGAGGTCATTCGGGACCTGGAGTGGGTTATATTCGACGAGGTCCATTACATCAACGACGCAGAGGTCAGATGAGTTTTTGAAGTGGATTTGTCATGTTTTATTCTGTTTATTCCATAAAAGATTCTCCGCTAGAGGAGTCTTTTTCTTTTCTGTTTCAGAGAGGTGTTGTTTGGGAGGAAGTACTCATCATGCTTCCTGATCACGTCAGCATCATCTTGCTCAGCGCTACAGTGCCCAACGCGGTGGAGTTCAGCGAATGGATCGGGTACGTCTTCTTCATCTTCGTCTCAATAAACCGACGCTTTATTTTTTTTATGACGCCACTTGTGAGGGATTTAGCAATCGGATCTTCTCGCATAGAAAATCCTGTGGAGGCATATAGGTAGCGAAATTCTATTTAAAATGCAAAATGGAAATGTAGTTAAATTTCCATTTTCCATTATTATTTGTGCAACTTTTGGACAAAATCTAATAGATTTTTAGGGTTGCCATTTCCAATCCACCATAATCCACCTTTGGCTCAGAATGCAGAATTTTGCTACCGATATGCTTCCATATGGTTCATGATTAGCTTTGCTATGTTATTGAATAAATCAAAATGAGATTAATGAATCGTTCCTGTTGTCTTTTATGAATTGGGATCTCATAGCGTCACCGTTTCCCCTTTTTTTGCCAGGCGGATCAAGAAGAGGCCCATCTACGTGATCAGTACAGTGAAGAGGCCGGTGCCACTGGAGCACTACCTCTACACAGGAAACAGCACCAAGACTCAGAAAGAGCTCTTCCTCCTGCTGGATGCCACTGGAGGTTTCCTGACTAAAGGGTAAAAGCCAGGAGACTTACCTTTTTATAAGATGGAACAGTTTTCAATGCAGGAAGTGAAGCTATTGATCACGACTACTGAAGGGATTTTATCTGTGTGAAAGAAAAATGTAATCTCTTATTGGCTTTCTAGTGTTTAAAGGGATATAATTGTGCTTTATACTTGTCCTTTTACAGCACAGTGAAATTCTGTTTTTGCGGTCAGAACGCAGGGGCTGCCATAATACAGTGCCCCCGAAGGTTTAAGGGCCTTGCTCAAGGGCCCAAGAGTGGATAATTGGTAATACCGGGGCTTGAACCCCCGACCTTCCATTCAGTAACCCAGAGCACTGAGTTCCCTCATGCTGTTTAAAAGTTCCAGCATTAAACAACCATATGAGGTGGTTCGAGACTAACGATGCTAACTGGCGCTATTCTGACCATGTTAACACGTCTGCGAGTTAATCATAGACAGCAAGTCCGAACGAAAAAGCAAACTTGGAATTCTGCGTAAAACCCGGCAGAGGGTTCGTTCGACGTGAAACACGTGCGACGCTGCAACAAGTCGCCCGAGGTGTTTTTTTCAAGTGCGAAACCATCAGGCAACTTGTGCATAGGTTGTACTTTGTTTTTTGGGGGGGGTTTTGTTTTGTTTGGGGAAGATCGGTTTGTTTTAGGTTTTTTTTTGTGTATGTGTTTTAGATACTATGCAGCTGTGGAGGCGAAAAAGGAACGCACCAGTAAACATGCTCAGTCTTTTGGCACGAAGAAGGTTTCACAGAGCACCACACCAAATCAGGTCTGTGTTCTGATTTCTAAAAATAGTAGTGTAATAATTTAGCATTTAGAGGATATACTTAAAGAGATGCTTATAGTATGTATGTAAGAGTGTGAAGTTTTCTCAGAATTGTGTATCAGACTCATTTTCATAACTGCGAGATGGAAAGAACATAAGCTATCATGAGTGAGGCCCAACTAACATCTTTTTTTTTTTTTTTTTTTAATTAAACATATACTCTATAAACAAAAGTATTTGGACACCTGACTTTTCCAGCCATATGAGTTTTTTTTTCAAAATTTTTACCACACAGTTGAAGGCACACAATTGTGTATATATACAGTATATAAAGTATACATGATGTGGCATGAAATCTTTTTATTTAATTAAACTAGGAGACACAAACCTGTTCGAGCATGACTGTGCACAAAACCAGGTCTATGAAGACCTCATGCTTTACATGTTTCGGAATGAAAGATCTCGCATGGCCTGTTATAGAGCTCTGACCTCAACCCTGCTGAACACCGTTGGGATGAATTGAAATGCTGACTGCACCCCCGGCCTCCTCACATCACCTACATCAGTACCTTCTAACTACTGCTAACACTTTTTTAGCTGAAGGGTCACAAATCTCTGTAAAGGCACAAAGTCTAGTGGAACCAAAGGCACCAAAGTCTAGTGGAACATCTTCCCAGGAGACGGGAGGATTTTCTAAATTGTGGAACGGGATGTCTGAAAAAAAGCACATATGAATATTATGATGAGGTGTTAACAAACTTTTTTCCATATATTGTAGATGTTATGACTGTTTTATTGCACACATAAAATTGATTTTTTTGCCAAGTAATTGTTCGTTCCCCTTCCACTAGGGGGCGCTCGTATTCACTTTTTTTTGTTTTTGTTTTTAATGCGTTGTCAGAAAAGTGAGGATCCCAATAAGTGCATGTGTGTTTCAGGACCGAGCCGTGTGGCAGACGCTGCTCCACTTCCTGTCAGAGAGGCAGCAGACTCCGGTGGTGGCGTTCACCTTCTCGCGCACCCGCTGCGACGACAACGCTCGCGCGCTCACCTCTCTGGACCTGACCACCTCTGTGGAGAAGAACGAGATCCACTCCTTCTTCCTTAGGAGTCTGAGCAGGCTGAGAGGAGGAGATCGACAGCTCCCTCAGGTACAACCTGATTTTCATGAGTACTCAGGATCAAGCGTGATCCATAATCATCTCGTTCCATCACATAACACACAAAGGCACATGGAAAATGTATGTGGCTTTCTTTCATAATCTTGTCTTTTCCCTGGAAGATGGTAAAGCTGATGTTTTAATACATCTACTGGGGTAAAAATATTCACACCCCTTTTTCTGCAGTAGTGTAATTACAGTAATGTACAATTTTCCAGTCAAAAGTTTTTTTTTTTGGTTGCCATGTTGGTTCCTTTTTACTCAAAACACCATCCCTGCTCCAAAGTAACAATGAAAGACACATTATTTTTTAATTTTTTATTTTTTTTCTTAGTAGCACTATTAATCACGTTCATGCATTACTCCCGACTCCTTTTTTTGTTTTCAATTTATGCTTCACATCCTCTTACTTAAGGATCAGTCAAAGCACTCAGCTAAGCAATAACCTGCTCAGAGGAGCGTATCTGAAACCCGGGTAATTAACCGTACGTATTTTACAGCTTTAATGGACCGCACTGGAGATACGGATTACTTAAGAGCGATAACATTGCCAGAGAAATAAAAAATAAAAAAAACAGCCATGCAGCCTGTAAAAGCTGATGTATAGATTGCGAGTCAGAAGATATAACTCTGCAGAAGACATGAAAGTGTTTGGAGCAAGTGTGGATCCCTGGTACTATGAGATTTCTTTTTTTTGTTCCTCAGATCCTGCTGATGAAGGACTTGCTGAAGAGAGGCATCGGCGTGCACCACAGCGGCATCCTGCCGATCCTCAAGGAGGTCATCGAGATGCTTTTCTCGAAAGGTCTCGTAAAAGTACGTCTCACTCCTGTCGTGTCTTTGAGTCTTCTCGGGGACCAAACCGTGTTTAAAAATAAATAAATAAATGAAAAGCAAAAATGAGGAGGCATGAGGAAGAATTTCAGAACATTGAGTGTTTCTGCTCTTTAACTCTTTATAAAATCTATAAAAATGAGATGTATGTTTTTAATTTGAGTTAAACCCATAATTGGCATGTCACTGTATCGTATGCTACACGACTGCTGAATTCTCAAATCGGACCTTTTTTTAGAATTTTTTTTATAACAGCATTTTGCTTTTCTTTCTCTCTCCCTCTCTCCTTTATTCTCTCTCTCTATATCTCTCTCTCACATTCGACAGTAACCAGGTAATTGTCCAGCAGTAGACGAAGTGCTCAAACCATGTAGTTGAGTTAAAGTAGAGCTACACTCAGTAAAATACTGTCCCTCTAAACTTTCACTTGAACTTGTTTGGTTCTCCTCAAAATGTAAAACTCTAACTTCTAAATGGAAAAACAAACCTGTTTCACTGGCATTTCCCAACATTACATTACCGTAATTTCCGGACTATAAAGCGCACCCATATATAAGCCGCACCCATATATAAGCCGCACCCACTGAATTTTACAAATATTTGTATTTTTAACATAAGCTGTCTATAAGCCGCAGGTGTCCACACTGAAACTAATGAACTTTACACAGGCTTTAACGAAAGACACGTTACACACGGTGAAACGGGTGAAATATGTTGCGCCTCCTTTAGGAGCATAGCGGTGTTTTGGGAATAGCAGGCCAGAAGCGAGCTGTTCCTTAACCATGACTCGACACGTTACAACGGCTTGTATCTAAACAGTAGTCGACCAAGAAATTAATTGTTCACTGTCTTCCTCCTTCCTTTCACAACTATTTCTCTCGGGAGTTTATCTTTTGGCATCGTCGTGCGTTTAAAAAATCACCCATTGGAAGTTTTTTTCTCCCGATGCCGTGCAGCTCAGAACACAGGTGAAGTGCGTTTTTCCGTTTCCGTTCGGAAATTTCATTAGTCTATTGTTATGGGGTTCAGTTTTTTTTGGCTTGAAGTTTCTGAAACCGGGAAAAACCTTAACCATGACTCGACACGTTACAACGGCTTGTATCTAAACAGTAGTCGACCAAGAAATTCATTGTTCACTGTCTTCCTCCTTCCTTTCACAACTATTACTCTCGGGAGTTTATCTTTTGGCATCGTCGTGCGTTTAAAAATCACCCGATGGAAGTTTTTTTTCTCCCGATGCCGTGCAGCTCAGAACACAGGTGAAGTGCGTTTTTCCGTTTCCGTTCGGAAATTTCATTAGTCTATTGTTATGGGGTTCAGTTTTTTTTGGCTTGAAGTTTCTGAAACCGGGAAAAACCCAGGAAATATCCATAAATTAGCCAGCCTCGTTGTTTAAGCAGCGGCGTTCAAAATGTGGGAAAAAAAGTAGCGGCTTATAGTCCGAAAAATACGGTATGTAAATGAATAAAAAAAAACTAAACAACAACAGCATTGCGTTCTCCTCTATATTCCGAGAGAAATAATTGTTAGAGACAAATAATCGCTTTTAAGGTCGTAACGTGTCGTTTTGTACACCAGTGCAGCATTGATTCTATTCCCCCATCAGCACACTTTCAGGTGTTGTGTTTCACATGTAATAGATAAGAGCTAATGAGGTTCCAGTTTGCTCATCTTCCGTTATTACCAGGTTGGTTTGGGGGGCACTTCGCTATTTTTAATGAGCCTTATGGACGAGTCTTCCTTCTCCCTAACGTCATTACCATGCCGGAACTTTAATATCAGCCAATTCCACCACGCGTGTCGATTTGTGCATTTTAAAACCCGCTGGAGATTAGCTATAACTAGCACGGCGATACATGTAGGATATCGGGTCCTCACTGTTTGGCCCCCACGCATCATAAGTAATCTCGTGTATGCAGGTGATCACAGCGATGTTCTCTCCCTTGTGCAGGTTCTTTTCGCCACCGAGACTTTTGCGATGGGTGTGAACATGCCGGCCAGGACCGTGGTGTTCGACAGCATCCGCAAACACGACGGAACTGGATTCAGAAATCTCCATCCTGGTAAAAGAATAAATAATTATGACTGAATCTACGGTCAGCTTCATCTTCTGTGATCCCTAATGCGATTGGAGAATACAAAGATCACTCATCACTAAAGATCCTTTAACTTCACGGGTTTTCTTGCCACTAAGTCCGTGTCAGAAGCTTAACAAATCCACCATGAAGTTTTTTTTTTATATAACTTGTTTCCCCAATAATAAGGGTGCCAATAATTTTGATGTTGTCTACGTGTGTTAGCGCTCGCTGTCAGCCTGTTCCTGTTTTTCCTTATTATTTATGATAACAGAAATTAACGAAGACAGAACCGATCCTCATCTCATCAGTGTCAGTGAGTGCGCTGCTCATTAGATTCAGCCAGGTGCTGACAGAATAACAGAGCTTAGAGAACAGGCAACACAATTCATCTGCATACAAGACCGATGTCTAATGTAAATTTGCTCCATGGAAAGCTTTATGAAATACTACAGGAGGCCTTTAATGTGCCGAGTGGGTGTAATCGCTTTGCATAGACGAGTGTAATTTGCACACCGTGATCAGTGAACATGGGACATGACACAAAGCTCATTTCTTTGTTTGCCGTTTGAGCTAAACTGAGTTGCAATAAATACTTGGTTATTATATGAACAAATTTGAGGTGGTCACAAGCCAAACATTATACACGCCTGACATTACATGTGCAAATCTTACTACTATAATTATTGTTTATTGTCGGTGTTGGGATTTAATGTTAAGTGAGAGTGATTGGAGATGAATATGAATTTACAGGAATACAGAATACAGGAATTAAAATGCGCTGAGGCCACACCTCCTACACTCTGACTGACTGATACTGAGGCCACACCTCCAACACTCTGACTGACTGACGCAGAGGCCACACCTCCTACACTTTGACTGACTGATACTGAGGCCACACCTCCTACACTCTGACTGACTGACCCAGAGGCCACACCTTCTACACTCTGACTGACTGATACTGAGGCCACACCTCCTACACTCTGACTGACTGATGCAGAGGCCACACCTCCTACACTCTGACTGACTGACGCAGAGGCCACACCTCCTACACTCTGACTGACTGACGCAGAGGCCACACCTCCCACACTCTGACTGACTGACTGACGCAGAGGCCACACCTCCTACACTCTGACTGACTGACGCAGAGGCCACACCTCCTACACTCTGACTGACTGACGCAGAGGCCACACCTCCCACACTCTGACTGACTGACTGACGCAGAGGCCACACCTCCTACACTCTGACTGACTGATACAGAGGCCACACCTCCTACACTCTGACTGACTGATACTGAGGCCACACCTCCTACACTGTGACTGACTGACACATATCCCACACCTCCTACACTGTGACTGACTGACACAGAGGCCACACCTCCTACACTGTGACTGACTGACACAGAGGCCACACCTCCTACACTGTGACTGACTGACACTGAGGCCACACCTCTTACACTCTGACTGACTGATACAGAGGCCACACCTCCTACACTGTGACTGACTGACACAGAGGCCACACCTCCCACACTCTGACTGACTGATACAGAGGCCACACCTCCTACACTGTGACTGACTGACACAGAAGCCACACCTCCTACACTGTGACTGACTGACACAGAGGCCACACCTCCTACACTGTGACTGACTGACACAGAGGCCACACTGTGACTGACTGACACAGAGGCCACACCTCCTACACTGTGACTGACTGACACAGAGGCCACACCTTCAGCCCAAAGTTTATTAATACACATTTAATATAGTCTCAGTTCCCCCTCAAAGATGTTGTCTTTGTGATTGCATTCGTTTGTACTACAGGTGAGTACATCCAGATGGCGGGGAGAGCAGGCAGAAGAGGGTTGGATGCTACAGGGACGGTTATCATCCTCTGCAAGACCGGAGTTCACGAAATGGCGGATCTGCACACAATGATGCTGGTGGGTTCTGATACCGAGTCCACCTCTATTTTATTGTTTTGAGGATTTATATACGTACCTCTTTGAATCAGAAACAATATAAGCTTAGACCAAAAATCCTAATGTGAATCATACTGAAAGAGCAAACCTTATTCACACTGAACTGAATTATATTGTATCTTTATTGACCTGATATGTACGATCATATACTAATACATTGCTAAAAGGCCGAGATTCACTGTTCCTTCATTGCCATTTGTATTAAACACTGAGGGGTATTTTACGCTTGGGGGTTCTTCTCTGGCTTCTTCTCTAAACGTTTTTCTGCACTACCAGTTTAATGGACTGGTCCAGAGGCTCCTGCCGCTCCATGGCAACAGCATCCAGGATGGACCGAGAGCTGTAATTATGCACAGCGGGTCGAAAAAGGATCTTCAATCTCCATAAAAAAAATAAAAAAAAACAGCTGATGCACAGCTCAATAAATGGGTTTTGTGTTTATTTCTTCAACTGTTTGGTCATTTCTGTGGTAATCTCTGTCATATGGTCCAAGGATTAAACGTTTCCCGTTTGCAGGCCACGCAGATTCTTATTAATGAAAAGACTTTGTGTGTTTCCTCAGGGAAAGCCGACGTTGCTGCAGTCACAGTTCAGGCTGACTTACACCATGATCCTCAACCTGCTGCGAGTCGAGGCCCTCAGAGTCACCGATATGATGCGCAGGAGCTTCTCCGAGAACCACAGGGACACACAGGTGGATACTTTTCCTCTAAATCTGCTTTCAAGGCTTGTTTTTGTGTAATACACATTTTTCATAAAATTTATTTTAATATTATGATTATTTTTTAAATAGTATAATAAACGTTTTTACGACAATCTTGCGGTACGGATTCTTTAGCGTTTCCTGACACTTTCGGATATCGAGAGAGCGAACACACACACACACACACACACACACACAGATGCACAAAGGCAAATTAGTGGACTGACATCAAAGGGTTGTATTTGTTTTTTACTTTTTTAGGAAAGGTGTGTTACAGATGTATCATTGTTTATCTTTAACATTTATTTGACTTTGCTGTCGGTCACTTTATCTCTCTCTCTGTCTCAGGCGAACGAGAGAAGGATATCAGAGCTGAAACGTGAGCTTTCCTCTCTACCACCTCTTGACACAGAGGGTCAGCTATCTGACCTGCTTTCTTACTACCACACTTTGACCGAGCTACGCATTACAACAGAAGCCCTGCAGGTACATTAACACACACACTCACACACACACACACACAGTAACAGACAAGAAAATTTCACAACAATTCCAAAATTGTAATTTCATCAGGTACTACTCTTAGTGTGAGTAAACGTGAGTTTTCTTTCCCGCTCTTCTCAGCAAGCAGTGATGGAGTCCGTGAACGGGATTAAGGCCTTGTCAGTGGGGCGGGTTGTGGTGGTCAACAACGCTCAGCACTTCAACGCCCTGGCTGTCCTCCTACAGGTCCGTGTGTATCTGCTTCAGAGCTCTCTAATTTGCCATCGCTGTGTTTGTTTATCGGAATTGTTTGTCATTCTGCCTCCTCAGGTGTCCACGGACTCTGTGAATCGGACGTTCACCGCCCTCATCATTTGCGAGAAAGGGAACGAAGAAGCAGCAGAGAACGTTCCGAACAACCGCGCGCTCACACACCTTCACAACACCAGCCTTTTCATTCCAGAGGGTCAGACTCACACTGCTTACCTCCTTATTCCAAATGAATATTAAAATTTATGCAAATTAATCTAGCGTGTGTGTGTGTGTTTTTAGGTCCCTGCAGTCACACAGTGCAGAAGCTGAAGTCGCAGGAAATCTCCGCGATCACCATGAAGACCCTGAAGGTCATTCCAGAGCGGATTATCGACAACTATAAAAAGAGACAGCAGCCCCGCTTCAGGTGGACCAACCACTGTTTTTGTCAAGTTTTTTTATTTCAGATTTATTCCTCTTTCTCAGGTCATTCAACTTTCCTTCTTTTTATTTCTTCCAGACTGGATCCACCCGGTCAAGCCATTTCCACTGCAACTCAGGAGCTCCTGCGATTGGCCGAGGCAAGCCCGTCTGGCATCTCAACCCTCGACCCTGTGAATGATCTCCACCTGAAGAGTGTGGATGTGGTGGAGGCTGTGATGAGACAGCGAGTCCTTCAGGACAGTCTCAAAGACTTCCACTGCACACACTCACCCACTTTCACAGAGCAGGTATATCTCACTTTTTGGTTTTATTTTTTTATTTTATTAATATTAACATCTTTAGATTATTCTTTGTAAGAGTATATCAAGGCCGTAACGTAACACAAAATGCGGAAACATAAAATTGTTGTAATAATATTTTAAATAAATGAATATATTGCTAATAACAAATCAAATTATTGCAATACTCCTTTTTTTTTTTTTTTTTTTTTTTTTCCCCTTTTTTTTTTTCTTTTTTTTTTTTTTTTTTCCCATTATCATTATTCTATTTATTAAATTGATTAATCAGTTTAATTGGAACAAGTAAAATGTAATGATTTAATTGAAATTAAATGCATTTATTTATTTATTTTTATTTATTTAATAATAAAAAAAATCCGTATTGCAGATGTGTGTTTTACATTTAATATTTAATTTTCGAAATATATTTTCTGAATATACATTTTTGAAGCTGCAAATAAAACATACAAAAAATACCATGACGGCAGAATAAAAAAAAAAAGGAGGTAGGAAGACGTGTACCGTTACACCACTAACTTTATATTATTTTTAAGTCTGTTCTTTCAAGCTGCAGCACGTCTTTGTCTTGTAATAAAAAAAACGATATATAATAGCTAATCCTTCTGGCCCTGGCTGCCAACCTCTTTCGGTCCTTTCGGCATTAGAGGCTATTGTCTCCTAAGCTGATATTAATGCCATCCAGTCTCCAGCGTCGGAGGAACGAGATTAAACTCATCTGCCACTAATTTGAATTTCCCCGAATGCTAGTTAGAAAAGCGTGTTCTACGAGAGACTGGGCAGATTGTTTAACGGTGGCTCCTCTTTTAATTTTTTCCCATCCCCAGTTTGCACGTGTGCAGGAGCGAATGAAACTGCAGGAAGAGTTGGACAAACTGCTGTACTTGATCTCAGATCAGTCATTGACTCTGCTGCCAGAGTACCACCAGAGGATTAAGGTCAGTGCCCCATTACGCTGACAGGCATGGTCTAGCTTTCCCAGGAGTCTTAAAGAATAGTGATGAGTATGCGGTAGAATACCGTAATTTGCTTTATATCTAAAGGTATACCTTGATACCCTTTTTATTTAATCTATTGTTAAATATATTGTTAACATCTGAGAACAACGGGCTAATGGACTCGAGGGCCGATGCTGAAGGCTAAGAGGTTAATAATTTTACAAATTACTGTATATAATTTAGCAAGACAGAGCAATTTACAGTACTGTACTGTATACAGTATATATTTGGGGTTTTCCAGCAAAACATGAAATATTTTAACAATTTTGTCGTCGCAAGATCGAAAAGTTGATCCATCATAACTCGGGGACCATCTGGACCCACCACTCCTGGGTTCCTGAGAAACAAATTAGAACAAATTAGTAGAGAAACACATTTTGAGAGGTTTTTCCGCTTTTTTTTGTTTTTGTTTTGAAGTGTTGTGGTTATTATAACGGTGTTCTGATCCGCAGGTCCTGGAAGCTCTGAACTACATCGACAGTAGCGGAGCGGTACAGCTGAAAGGTCGGGTAGCATGTCAGATCAGCAGTCATGAGCTCCTGCTCACAGAGCTGCTGTTCGAGAACACGTTGAGTCCTCTGGCGCCCGAGGAGAGCGCCGCCCTGCTGTCCTGTCTCGTCTTCACACAGAACACTCAGATAGAACCGCACATCCCCAACACAATCCAGGAGGTAATTGCACAGCAAATGTTGTGTGCGTGCATGTAGCAACAATTTACTATAAATATACCTCCTTCTGGAAGTTTCTGTCCCTTTGACTACCTTTAATAGATACATTAGAACATTTCTAAACGAACTGACCAATTGTTGGAACCGAAATGTCAACAGTAAGGTATTAATTATTTATCACAGTATCCGGTGTCACCCAAATAAGGCGGGGATCCTTTTTGAGCTTCTCAAGGTTTCTTCATGTCGTTTGAGTTTTTCCTTTCCATCATCCGCCTCACACAAAGTTCAAAGCAGTTAGAATCTAACCAGAAGTGCAAATAGCAAATGTATACAAATCAATCAAATATATATATAGCTTGACAAAGAAAATACATTCATTATTTATTTATTATTATTTATTAGGGCTGTCAAAGTTAAGGCGTCAACACCGCAAATACATTTTGGCGGCACTAATTTTATTAATGGGCGATTAACGTAGCATTACTACGTAGTTAAACCTTTTTTAGTAAAAAATAGAAATAAATAAATATTACAGAGGCGAAATTAAAACCTGCGACACAGCGCACAATTATTCACAACATCCTTTCCTCGGTTAGGAAAATGTTTAAAAATTATTTATTTATTCATCTGTTTTACTGATTCAACAAATGTCATTCTTATTAATTATTATAATAAAAATTATATAGATAGATAGATAGATAGATAGATAGATGTACATACTGTAGATAAATAGATGGATAGATATACATACTGTAGATAGATAGATAGATAGATAGATAGATAGATAGATATACATAATGTAGATAGATAGATAGATAGATAGATAGATAGATGTACATACTGTAGATAAATAGATATACATACTGTAGATAGATAGATAGAGAGATAGATAGATAGATAGATAGATAGATAGATGTACATACTGTAGATAGATAGATGGATAGATATACATACTGTCGATGCATAGATAGATATACATACTTTGGATAGATGGATATACATACGATAGATAGATGGATAGATAGGTGGATAGATAGGTGGATAGATATACATACTATAGATAAATAGATAGATAGATATACATACTGAAGATAGGTAGATAGATAGATAGATAGATAGATAGAGAGATAGATAGATAGATGTACATACTGTAGATAGATAGATGGATAGATAGATAGATAGATAGATAGATAGATAGATAGATATGCAGTTCTTTTAGTATCAGACTGAAATATATACAGTATGGCCTCTCTGTAGTTGAACAGTAGAACCTACAAACATCATCTGAATGTATTCTCTGGTTTCTTACATTGAAAGGAATAATGATTTTTGTTTCAAGCTTACCGCTAGTCTGACCGGGAGTGCTTTCTGAAGTGCAGTGCCAGAGTGCATTTACTGGAACAGACTGCTTCTGCTCAAAGAGCAACACACCTGCTGAGCTCCAGACACACACACACACACACACACACACACACACACACACATAGTCTTGTTCTGTATCAGGATGTGTTGTTTAAACAGATCTGAACCATGCACAAGTTTTAAAAGAAGCCTTCAGATAGCGATGAAAGCAAACGAATGAGTGTGTAACGTGCAGCAATGCCCCTTATAAAGAAGGAGAGACTCGATTAGAGACATGAAAACTTTTGTGACCTTCAAAATTTTTAATAATTTAAGAGTTAACGTCCGGTCTGTTTGTTCTTTTCTCCCTTTTAACAGGCGATCGATCGGGTGGTGTGTGTGGCTCAGCGTATCGGAGAGCTACAGCGTGAGTGTGGCCTCACTCAGACCGCCGAAGACTTTGTGTCCCAGTTCAAGTTTGGCCTGACTGAGGTGGTGTACTGCTGGGCCAGAGGAATGGTGTGTACTAACTCAAAAAACTAAAAGAAAAACGAGTCTAACGCATCACTCAGCCACTCTGGCCTCATTTCTATGATATTCATATAAATTTGTATACACTGACCAGGAGAACCCAGAAGCAGGAAAAATGGGCAAGCATGAGTTTGACAAATTGTGACGTCTAGACGACTGGGTCAGAGCACATGTCCAAAACTGCAGCTCTTCTGTGGTGTTCTGGTCTGTAGTGGTCAGAATCTATTAAAAGTGCTCCAAAGAAAGGAACAGTGGTGAACCCGGCGACAGGGTCGTGCTCTTCCGAGGCTCATTGATGCACGTGGGGAGCCAAGGCTGGTCTGTGTGGTCCGATCCAACAGCTCCTGTAGCTCAAACTGCTGAAGACGTTCATGCTGTTAATGTTTGACACATCAGGACTGTTTTAGCAGCAAAAAGGGGGACCAACACAATATGGTGTTCATAATTTTATACCTGATCAGTGTACATACAGAATATACACATTTATAGGTGTGTAAATGAGGATGGGCTTTTATAGGAAAAGAAAGCGGAGTGCCTGTTTACACACACAACTGATTATTTTCCAATATCCGAGCAGTGTTTTTATTTATATTTTTACTTTCTTGTTACAGAAGCTGCATTATGTATAATAATATGGAAGGTCTGTAAAGCACGTCAGTTCCTTTATGTATTTATATATAGCTGTAAATAGCTGTGTTCCCGTATTTCCTCTCTCTCGGTCTCTCACGCACTTAATAAGACCAAAAACAACCCTCCATTCAGATACCTCATGCTACCGAGAAGCCGTTTTAATGCCCTGCTCTGAAGAGAGTGAGTGCAGGTATATGTTTTCACGTCTGTGTACTATCAGCTTATTTTATTGCAATACATCCCCACTCATGTTTAGCATTTTAACAGCTATAAGTAGTGCATTGCTTTAGAGTAGTAAAGCAGTTCATGATGTAATATTGGGATTTATTTTATTTTTTTTGCACACCAAACTGTGAATATACAAAGCGAGCAGCGTTATTATTAATAATCATGTCTAAGTTGCAAAAACAAAAGGACGAATGATCGTATGCGTCTGCACGTTCCCTCTTGTCATTGTTTGCTTTCGTCTGTTCCGTTTTTTTCTCGCTTGCTCATTCGCCAAGCCGAATAGCCAGTCGGAGCTCTTTCGGATTTAACATGTAGACCAGAGCCAGCGGTGCGGAACACATACGAGTTCCGGGAAAACTAAAGTTGAATGACGCTCAAAACACCAACCCACTCCCTTCCATCAGCTCAATGTGTCTCGGGCGTTAACTTATCCTTCATTCTTAATCTAGCGTTATATATTTCACTGGTTAAACATGATGCTACTTTAGGCTGCAGGTTGGCACGGGTACCAAAAACCTTTTAGACGGTTAAAAAAACTGCAACATTGATTGATTTCTAAATATCTGCATCGGGCAGAGAAAAACCCATATCGTTCGACCTCTAATTGTGTTTGTGTGTGTGTGAGACAGCCCTTCGCGGAGATCGCCCAGCTGACCGACGTGCAGGAGGGGACTGTGGTACGCTGCATTCAGAGACTAGATGAAGTTCTGAAGGAGGTCAGACAAGCAGCCCGAATCGTAGGAGATTCGGTTTTGGGAAGCAAGATGGAGAGAGCATCGCTGTCCATCCGCAGAGACATCGTGTTCACCGCATCTCTTTACACACACTGATCGAGTGCATGCCTCAGAAGCATGTATGGGTGTGGACATGTATACGTAACCTTCCGATTAATAATCGCAGTGGCGGTTTTCCATCTGTAACGATTGAAGGTGGTGCCACCGAGCGCCGAAAGTGACTGAAGATACCACATCCACATGGTTGCAGCTTTGAAGTGGGTCCAAACATGTTTACATTTTGTTTGTGTGTGTGACAGGGAAAGAAACGGTTTGCTTGCATTGCTTAAAAAAAAGCACTTACCAGTGATTTAATGGAGACAAAGCTGGTTATAACCTGTAATTTATTGTACAGTAATAAAATCCACTGTGTCTAAAATGAGAAATAGTTCACTCCATAAAAATAGGATTTGGGGCTCCTAAAGAACATTGATTATAAAAGAGAGATGTAGGAATTATGTGTTGATCGATGTATATGTTATGTATGATCAATTCATAGCATGGTCATTATACAAACCTAATTCTCTGCCGTATAACTGCAGTTGAAATTGCTCCTGAACATCTGGCAACACGTATCAATGTAGAACAACTATACTGATTCAGCACTGATTCCTTTCTTCATTACGGATTACTTTAATTTCTGGTACACTGTCACCCTTCTAATAATGAATTTAATAATATTTCTTTTATCGTTCAGATATTCTTGGTCATAAGTTCAACAAAAGTCCATGTGTTAAGTCTTAGATATAAAACCATGACAAGTAGCAAAGAAATGGCATATAGTGTATATATTGGCTAGCTAAAATCGCTAATCATTTTGCTACGAGCCTCGATTGTTTTAGTCTGTTTCGTCATATTTCGGTGCAATGCTGGGTTATGAATAGACCAAAAATCCAAAATATTCAGCATCGCTGGTTTGCTCTATTGTCAAAACATGCTGGAACCATCTCAGATCTTTATACCTTAAAAAAAATATTGCTTAAAAACAGACCAACAACTGATGTAACTGTAAATATATCATTTAAAAAAAGTGAAGTAAATTGACTTATAATATAAACGCATACAATATGTCCTTGTTGCCAGGGTGAGGCACCACCATTAGTGACCATTTGAGCATAGGATGATTGGTTGCCCCTTGGTGGCCTGGGTTCATATCCATGGTATATTCCTGCTTTGCCCTTAAAGTTCCCACAGTACTGATGAGAAATGAACAGATTGGAAAGCCGGAAAATACTTAGCATCTGGAAAAGATGGTCTACTAGCTTGAACATTTTGGCCTGTGTTTTGGGAGCTGGCTGCTCATTGATAAAAAGTTTGAGGGTTCAAATCTCAGCAGCACCAAGCCACAACTGCTGGGCCATTGAGCAAGAACCTGAACCCTCAACTGCTCAGTGCATGAATGAGATACTTTGGATAAGGGTAACTCTCTTTTAAATGCCGTAAATGTAAATGTTTAATGAATGTAGATAGATGCCCATTGGGCCGGTTGATTTGGCAAATCAGAGTATATGTCATTATCCGGTTAAGAATGAGTTTTAGTGGGTGTTGTGGGTTAAGTTCAGCAAAGCAGCACTTGACCGATGATCTACATGAGGTGGTACTAAAAGGTTCCAATAGGTTTCGAGCTGGTTGAAGGTCTTCTTAAATCTCTGTGTCTTCCAGTGACATTCTTCTGCTCTGGAAGCATGTGTGCCACTCAAAACATCGAGTGTTAAACAACGACTCGTTGCAGCATAGGCGTGAACTGGCAGAATCGTGTCGAACGTCTCCATGGCAGATTTCCCCAGGTTTCACACAGAATTTCACGTTTGCTCTTTGTTCCAACTTCTTGTCCACGATTAAATCGCAGACGTGGTCTGGGCATACTGACTTATGAAGGTCAGTGTTTTCTGTGATCTGTTGTTGTGCTACAGAACAAGTCAACCTTTTGACACCTGATCAATGCACACGTATGAGACACTTTCTAAAAACCACAGAGTTGGTCCTCGTTTGCAGTTATTATTAAATCCGTTCTCCTGGAGAGGTTTCCACTAGATTTTGAAACGTGGCTGTTGGGATTCGTGATCATCCAGCCATAAGAGCTTTACAAAGATCAGGTAGTGATGATGAGTGTGGAGGTTTGGGGTTTATCCTTAGGGTGGAGATCAGGTCTGGAGATCTGGGGTTCAGTCAGTGATTCAGTTCATCCCAAAGGGATTCATACACTCCTGGATTAATCATAGATGAAAATCTTTTCATTATTCGATCGAATTATTATATCCATATTTATCAGACTGGTTTTGCACAACACAAGGACAGGTCTTCTATTTCCACAGGCGTTCAAATGACCTTCACCAGCCTACGAAAGAACCTCAGCTTTCGTGTGTTTGTCAGGTGTCTGCTTTTTTCTTTTTCATCTGGGTGATCATTTGGACAATGAACCCAATGAAGAGATGATCTGTGGATTTCTGGTTAGGGATCATGTCTTGGATTAGCAGTGCTCCTTCACAGATATGATTAGCATTGAGTGTTAGAGTTGTGATTTTAATGGATATCTAGACTGAACATTGGATCTTTTTGTATATATATATTTTCTCCTCAGACTGAGCTGTCTGTCTCTTTAAGACCGTGTGTGTGTGTGTGTGTGGATCAGTTTAGTGTGATGTGATGCGATGCGTTGAGAGGAACCCATTTTCCTCCTCTTACATGAAGGTTCGGTGGTGTAATATAAACATCTAATGTAATACACTTCAGGATTTGGTATCAGGACTTAAATATCTTGGGATTATACGAAAGGATATCGCATTTTTTATATTTTTATTCATAGATCATTTTTCTGTGGAAAACTGCAGGACATTTAAAAAAAAAAAAAACCGTTTCGACCGTTAAACGGCTGACGGTATTTAAACATTTCAAATAAAATAAAAAGCGCACGCGCTCTTGGCGCATTTCCACCCGCTTCTCGCCGCAGCTGATCCTCATGTCGTCCACGAAACACGGTAAGACCTCAATTATTCCGATTTATTTCCTAGACGAACAATGCGAATCTTTTTTTTTTAATCAGAAAAAAAGAATAAATATATACTCTTTTAAACCCCACGTGACGTCACAAAAATGGAAAATGCATCATAACGTATTGTAATTACAGCCTCTGTACAGCCGCTTAACAGGTATTAATATAAATGTATAATATAAAAACATTTTGTTTGAAAGAAATAGCTCGTTTGATAACATTCACACAATAAATACTTCATATCTCAAAGTGTCTCCATTCAACCATTGAAATTATATAAAAAAAAATAAAAAAAAGCCGAACGAATGAGGGCCGTATTCCAAATCGCGCTTTTGTCCCCTACCTAGGCGCACTGCGTAGGGTACGTGATAACGCGGTCACGCGCCCTACGCAGTGCACTTGGTCTTAAATTTTTGTCTGTTTGGTATTGTGATTGCTCACAATGGAAATTCAGCCTTTTATTATTGTCTTACAGTGGAAATCAGGGGGTTATTTTTGTCGTGTTTTTTGCTTCTTTTACATAATAAAAATGTCTAATGAGTTCTCAGACAATCTACAAACACCTGGAAATAGTGTGAATGAATATATTTATATTTAAGGGTTTTCAGAATGATATTAACATGAAGTCCAAATCAATTTAGTGTAATTGTGCCATTTTTTTATGAGAATCAATACTGTATTTTAGGAGTTTACATGAAATTATTGTACGCATTGTTTAATTGAAGAATGATGCTGAGGAGGATGATGATGATGATGATGAGGACGATAAAGAACCCAACCTCCAAAGACTCAAAGGACATAAGCGCATGATGTGACATATTGCAATGCGTTTCCATAAACCTGCTGCGAGTTCCTCTTGAAAACCTGCTGTGTTCTTCTTCATCTTCTTCAGACAAACATCTTACGTTTGTTTTGGAGATATGTGTGAAAAGGAAAGTCTGAGATGTGCTCTGAAGTGTGTCGTTTTGGCCAGATGTCTTTGTTCTCGTGTCTTGATAACAGGGTTATATTGTTCATTCACACACACTAACACACACACACACACACACACACATATTTCAGCAACCATTTTAGTATATCCACTGAAGAGACAATACTATAGAAATGAAACTTGGATATATTTTATAATAGTCAATATACAGCCATTATTGTCTAAATAACTGTCAACAAAAGTAAGTACACCCTAAGTGAACATGTCAAACCTGTGTCCAAAGTGTCAATATTTTCCTCCTGGGTATGGAATTCACAAGAGCTGCACAGGTTGTTGTTGAGATCCTCTTCCACTCCTCCATAATGACATCACAAAGCTGCTGGATGGATAAGACACATGGCACTTCTCCACCTTCAGCTTGAAGATGCCCCACAGGTGCTCCATAGCAGGTCTGGAGCAAATTTCACCTTCAGCATCCTCATCAAGGCAGCTGTCTTTTATTTTTATTCATATATATGAGAGGGTCAGATGGAGAGATGGAGAAACCTTTTATGGTATATAACAATACCGATATTGCGATCGTTTCCCTCAGCATCTGATACCATGTGATGTCATGATGTTACTATACATATTATTTTGCTTTGTAATGATGGAAATTAGATTTTTCAAGAGGAATAGAAGCTGTTAAATATATACAGATTTATGCAAAAGTGAACATTTTGTTCTCAAAGCTGACGTGTTAGAAGCAGGAAAAATGGGCAAGCATGAAAAAACTGTGATGTCTAGACGACTGGGTCAGAGCATCTCCAAAACTGCAGCTCTTGTGAGATGTTCCCGGTCTGCAGTGGTCGGTGTCTATCAAAAGTGCTCCAAGGAAGGAACTTCCTCATACCATCTCATGGAGTTTTTCCTCAACAGTGTCACCACTGGCTCACTCATTATGGATAAACGTATAAGAAACAAACTAATAGGCACGATGCGCCTAATTGATTTCTTTTAAATCTACGAGCCCTCTAGCTTCTTTTTGACTATCTTAACTGATGATGTCGAGGGTTACACAATGGCATGTCCTCAAACACCTCTTCCTCACACACACACTCATACAGCATCTGATGTTATAAATATCCAACACCATCTGGTTCGTCATGTTTGCTTTTGTCATGTTGCACTACAATAAGCTCGAGAAGCATTTTAGATCCAAATGAACCACCAGACATGTACATTATGTACGACGTTCTCAGCCTGATCGTAGAAAGAAAAAAAAGAATGAGCTACGAGTGATGGCAAGAAATTTCATGAGCTGGCACAATCATTTCAGCTACAGAAAAAACTCTCATTGATCTCATGGTGTCACAGGATGGCGTTGTTTTCGCCAGTGTGGTTACAATGGCATTGAATAGGAGAAAACAACGTCCTCCTGTGACCCCGACCAGCACATGATCATGTGACCTTTAACATGATTCAGGAAGAAGGTTTTTCTTTATCTAAAATGATCCTTGTGCCATACCTTGTGCTTTTTTCCAACTTACCAGGAATTTATGGGAATTACTTAGTGTGTTAATTCCCATGGAAAGTTTCCAGTCTTGAAAATTCCTGGAATTTCCTGGAACAAACTACAGTCTGAAGGGTTTGGTTGAAGCCAAAGACAACATTCTAGGAGCTGGTCAAGGAGTTTATAATTCGATTTCTATTTTTTATTGTAAGATCTATTTCTATTGCAATTCTATTGTAAATTCTATTTGTATTATTGCCGTGAAATGTGATTATATAAAAAAAAATATTTTCTTATTGCATTTTATTCTTAATGTTGTTATACGTCCACCTTTTCTATTTATATTCTTCAAACCTTTTACTTCTTAATCTTTAAATTTTTTTATTTCAGACCAACGTGACATTTCACTGCATGTCTGACTCTGTATGGTTGCGTAGGTGACAAATAATATTAGAATTATTATTTGAAGAAAAAAGTTTTTTAGTTGGAGGCTTCATGTACATCACAGTGTACATGTGCCATATACAACAGCATTAAAGGATGTTGAGTAAGAAGGAGGTTCCTACTTTAAGACTGAAGTAAAAAAGATGCCAGATTGGAGTTTGTAGATGATCACAAGGCTTTTTGATAAAATTAGCTTTTCTTTGGGAAGCTGAAACAAATATGTCAATTTTTGGCCATAATGTGTGGATAAAAAAGGAAAAGAATGTAAACACCATCGGAGCTTTGAAACATGGGGGTGGCTGCATTGTGTTATGGAGGTAAAAAGGAACTGGTGCGCTTCCGAAAATAGAAGGAGGACTATCTAGAAATAGTGAAGCAACTCTTCATTGAGACATCAGCCAGACAGTTAAATCATGGTAGCAAGCTAAAGTAGAGATCTCTACTGATACCTGGTAGTTAGCTTCTCAGGTATGCTGTCACATGTTTTATCTTAATGATAGCTGTTTTTAATTAATTGTGTGGCTTCATTTGTAGGTTTTGGTTATCGGTGACAGAAACTCATCGTTAAAGTAATATATCTAAAAGGGGCATGGTGGCAAAATGGAAAGCAGCCAAAATGTTTGTGGACTTTGCATTCCACATTTAGCCTCCATTTGCTGTTAAAATGGTGTTAGTAGGTGAGGTGAGGAGGCCTGGGGAGCAGTCTACCAGTTCATCCCAAAGGTGTTTAATAGGGTTAAGGTCAGAGCTCTATAGAAATCTACTCAAGATCTTTTACTCTAACCCATGTAAAGCGTATCTTCATAGAACCGGCTTTGTGCTCAGGGGCATTGTCATGATGGAACAGGTTAGAGTGAAGGAAAAATGTATTCTGTAGGTGCTACCACATCCAAAGAAATCCTATAGATTTGTGTGTCTCCAAAGTTGTGGTAACAGTTTGAGGACGAACCACATACAGTTGAAAAGCTCAGGGCTTTAGTGCTTTTGTCCATATATTAATATTAGATGTAATGTTTAAAGGTTAAAAGTTTTTAGTTCAGGGGTTGTTTCAGGAAATTGACACTGGTGCAATATAGGCCATGTCCACACTACTATGTTTTCGTTTGGAAACAAATATATTTTTCTCTTCTCAGTGCGGACGACTCCGAGACGGCGTTTTCATTTTACGGAAACATACGTTTTTGAAAACATGGGTATATTTGACATTGTTAATTTCCAAACATTTCAAAGAGCGTAGTATAGGAACACAAGTGTTTTCAGATGTTTCAGTGTGGATGAGCAACTTTTGGGAAACGATTGAAAACGAATGTGTGGACACAGATCCTTCTTTTTTTTTTTTTTTTTTTTTTTACCCAAAACGCAATTTTCCAATGTATCCAGATTAGTGTTCATTAGTTCATTTATTTCTTCATTTATACTATAAAAATCAAACTAATGCGATCACTAAGGCTGCTGTTTTTACGAAACAGCTTTCAGGGTTTGAGGTTTCCATCAGCAGCCAAGTTCAAAACCACAAAAAAAAGAGAGAGAGCAGTAAAATGTCAAACCAGGACGTTTGTCAAACCACACTGACCGCAGAGTCGACCTCATGTAGAAAGAGTTTCATCACATGGGAAA
This sequence comes from Silurus asotus, assembly GCA_024362625.1. NCBI lineage: Eukaryota > Metazoa > Chordata > Actinopteri > Siluriformes > Siluridae > Silurus > Silurus asotus. The sequence continues at coordinate 2,422,078 of MU551630.1, forward strand.
TTAATGACACATCCTTCTGCTTCAGAGTCTGGTGTTTTCAGGACACAGTCAAGATTATATTGTTCTATACTAACAAACAGTTCATTTATAGGAAATCATATTAGAGCAGCTTCAGGTTTCAATCGTAAATCCTAACATTTTGTGCTCTGGATCAGTTAGACCTCATTTCCTGTTTTTGTCCGACGCAGGTCTTGACGAGTCAGCAGGAAGGCAGCCCATGGCTCAGCCCCTAAACCAAATGGCTCCTCCACCGTACCTGCCGTCGCAAGACCCCAACATGCCCCCACACCCTCCTCCGCCCGGCTGTGGCCCTCAGCCTAACTATCCTCCCCCACCTCCTCCGCCTGGATCAGAGGGGTATTTACAGGAGACACAGTTCCCTCCTGGAAACCATCCACCTCAGGCAGCCCCTAATGGTTACACAGTCCAGACACATGGGCCTGGTGGCTCGGTGCCTCATCCTCCCATGGGTTACCTGCAGCTCGGGTATCCACTCCAACTACAGCCCTGCACTGCTTATGTACCGGTGTATCCCATCGGAACAGGGGTGAGTCAGGTCTTAAATCTTACACTATTCTTTTCTGTCTGTCTGTCTGTCTAAAACATTAATCCTTTTCTCTTTCCTTCAGGGCCAGCCTTACATGCCTAATGGTGCACCCCATGCAGGTGTCGCACCAGGTCAGGTGCCAATGCAAATGCCCCCCGGCGTCGCTCTGATGGAGCCTCGGCGACCCCCTCACGACTACCTGCCCATCGCCGTGCTCACCACCATTTGCTGCTTCTGGCCCACAGGAATCATCGCCATCATCAAAGCTGTGCAGGTGAGCCGGTTATGTAAATGTCCTGGATTTATTCCAACAGTTATAACTCATCAGGGTGGACTTTTATAAAACTTTATACGGTTTGTATTTAGGCAAGTATCTTATTATCAGATACTTTAAAATAACACCGATCAGGCATAACATAATGACGGGCACGGCCATCCTGACTCGTCAGTGGCAACGCAGCCCTGTACGCAACAAACGATGCACTGTGTATTCTGACACCTTTCTAACAAACCCAGCATTAAATTCTTCAGCAATTTGAGCTACATGAGCTCGTCTGTCGGATCAGACTTCACTGATCAGACTTCGCTCCCCACGTGCAATCAACGAGCCTCAGCCGCACATGACCCTGTCGCTGGTTCACCACTGTTCCTTCCTTGGACCACCTTTGATAGATACTGACCACTGCAGACCAGGAACATCGACCAAGAGCTGCAGTTTTGGAGATGCTCTGACCCAGACGTCTAGACATCACAATTTTTTTTTAAACTAGCTCAAATCCTTACGCTCGCCCATTTTTTCTGCTTTTCTGTTTGAGCATGTGGCATTTGTTTGCCCGCATTGCATTTTATACGAAGAGGAAAAAACGTCCTGTCAGCCAAAATCTTTAGAAGTGGAATCGAGGAATTCATCAGATGCAATATTTTGAAAGTTTGCAAAAAACTAGACAGTGAGCGGTGAATCTGTGTAATGTGTATTCTATATCGATTATGGTGACACGATCGCAGGGATGTAACTGATAACTATTTTATTTTGGTTTAATCAGTGCACTGAGACAGTGATCTGTCTCATAGTAAACTCTCAAGCTTCAATTAAATCCTGAGTGTGTTTGCATGAAAACATCAGCACTAATTGCAGCTAATTAAAGTTACAGAGCCTTAGAAAAAAAAAAGAACATCCCTGAAGATGAAACAATTAAACATTTAGAGTGTAAATGAACACTGGAGTAAACTAGTCACATTTCATTAATTCAGGACGGCACTTTGTATGTAGAGTAACTTCCATTCGGTATTCTAAAAGCTTTTCAGGTGACAGCAAGACACCCCTGAGTCGGGTTTACCGCCAAATTAGTCATTACTGGTGAAATCTTTTTACAGTGTTGACCATGATTGTATTTAAAAGCAGAAGGATTGTACGGAGACGTGGCATCAGTATCCAATCAAGTAATCCAAGTGCGATGCCAGAGCATAGCGGCTTAATAGGGTCTTTCTTTTTAGTTTTTATTAGGGGGGTAACGCTACTCAAAATTCACGGTCCGGGACGTTCCTCGGTTTTTAAATCACGGTTTGGTTACATTTCGGTACGATCTGGGCGGAGAAATGCAAAACATACAATTGCAATAAAATGCAGTTTATTATTATTAACATTTATGTTCATCAACAGTTTACGTTTTAAAATTCTAAACTAAATTTACTTTCTAATTTCTAAAACAATTTTGAAGAAAAAATGGCTGGTTGGTTTAAATAATATAATATACACATTTTTAAACAAACAGTGACACTGCGCTTAAAATGCGAGACGGAGACTAAACAAACTTGCGTTCCACCATTTAATACTTTCGTGAGGGAATTTGGATTGTAATTATGTTCCACACTTGAAAAGGATTGGTTGATATGGTTCGGTAAAAACACGTGTAACGTTACACCCCTAGTTATTATTAGCGAAACTCTGTACCCGTTTCCCCCGAATTATGTGGCAGAATTGCATCCTCTTTGTGACGCCAAAAATTTTGTTTTTTTCACCCTAGGTACGTACAGCGATTGCCCGGGGCGACATGGTGTCTGCAGAGATCGCGTCACGCGAGGCGCGTAACTTCTCCTTCATCAGCCTGGCGGTGGGCATCGCCTCCATCGTGCTGTGCACCATTCTCACAGTGGTGGTGATCATCGCCTCGCAGCACCACGATGATGACTGGGAACCGTAGAACATCGTCCCAAATCCCTCCCCCCTGCACCACACTACGGACTGAAGGCGGTACAGCCTGCTCATAGCGTTCATCACACACATACACACACAAAACACACTCACTGCTACAGTCAAGCCTAAATCCTGAAGTGAATAATCGCTTCCTGTAATAGCGAACACGCACAGATTTACATCCTTAATTCATCTCTGATCGGAGCCGGGAACAGATCAACCCTCACGGTTTCTCCCTCAGATTAGTTCATCAGTTTAGAAATCTACAAGCAGCAAGTGTTCATATTGGTTATGCACCGTGTTTGTGTTCAATCCTTTCAGTTCCATTATTGATTTGTGCCATCAATATGTTTAGGTTCAGTGTTGTTCAGTAGAAGTAAGAGATTATCTTCTGGCACTGGCGAAAAAAATGATTACGCAAAAAAAAAAAAAAAAGATTTGCTTTTACTGGTATTGTAATATAAAAGTGTTTAGGTAGCCGAGGAGACGTGATAATCGTTATTTTACTCGGTTCAATGACAATAGAGTAGAGTTTTACTCGGGTCAGTGTAAAAAAAAAAGATGTATATGTTTAATAAGTAGATTATTGCTGACCAAAAACGAACGCTCCGACGATCGGAAATATTTTTCGCGCTCAAACAAAAGCGTTACTGCCTCATGGTGAGCCGGGAACGATATATAATTATTGTGCGACAGTGTGACGCTAAGTTATGTATTATACGTTATTTATTATCCATTTTGTGCATTCAGTTGAAAGTATTTATTATTCTTATAATTATTGTTAATATTAATTGATCATTATTACGGTATTTATTGATATTTAGCCAAAGTGGTTTCTTTTTTTCACGTATTTGATTGTTACAGGTTGCACAACTTCTTCATAGTGCGGCGTATTTTTAGCCGAGCATGTTGCGACACGCACTTTGGTTTTTTTTTTCTTTTGCACCGTGAGGGTGTAAATGCTGCTGCCTTTTCCTTCTGCTTTGTTTGCCAGGTATGAAGTGGATTCACGAATAAAAGAAACAAAAACACTACGTGTGAAACATTCGACATATTGATCGTTTCCGAAAACAGACGTGTTCCTTGTAAGCACCGGTCTCGTTATATAAAGGATAGATAGCGTGACGTTTTCTTCACAACGCTATCAATCAGGCGCTTTGTAATTTGCCTGGATCCGAGAGAAGGATTGTCGTTTCTTCAGGATTGTTGTTCTGGTTTGTCTCAGATTTCGTCCGCTGTAAGCTTCCTCTCCTACGCGCATCGCCACGGGAGATTTGTCACAGATGATTTCAGAAATGTCGGGAAAAACGTCAAGTCTGCACAGGCACTGTGAACCACATTACTTACGCTTAACTAGCAGAAATGGTGGATTTACAGGGAGGAGATTCAGCTTTGCAGTGGGAGGATGGGCGGTTAGGGGTTGTTGGTGATCCAAACGATTGTCAGCGACAGGAAATTCTGCATAGTATTACTGTTTCTGTAGATCTTTGCTGCTGCTGCTGGTGGTGGCTCCACAGTCTGATGAGGATATTCAGTATTCATTTCAAGTGAACTCCATTCCATTTCCTGCATGAGGGGACTAGAAAATAAAGTTTTATCGTCTCGATAGAAAGCATTTTGGCTTTCGATTTCTTCTCGTAAATTTCCCTTTTAAAGGAACACCCTGAACAACTCCCATAGTAATATTACTATGGTGGCTTCCAGTATTTATTTAGCAAATTCTGACTGGATTTTCTGACTGACTTTTTACAAATCTTCTGTGAACGTTTTCCTATGCTACGTACAGTGTCATTCAACTACTCACGACATGCTAACTGTAGATCCGTAAACTTGTAGATCGCTAGCTAGCTGAGCTAACTAGCTAAGACAAGTTTCCAGGCTAAGTCAGAAATACTGCTTTGTGAGGATGCATTGCATTCTGGAACATTCTGGGATGTCTGTCACCTCCTTATTTTACATTTAGTGCCTATTCGCTGTTATAAACCTCCACTCTTCTGGGAAGATGTTCCACAAGATTTTGGAGTGTTCTTGTGGAGATTTGTTCTCATTCAGCCAATAAAGTAGGGTTGAGGTCAGAACTCTATAGCAGGCCACTCAAGATATTTACTCCAACCCATGTAAAGCATATGTTCATGGAGCTGCTAAAACAGGTCTCCTAGTTCAAGTGAAGGGAAAATGTAATTATACAACACCCAATGATATCATACACAATCGTGCATCTACAACATTGTGGTAACAGTTCGGGAAAGAAACACATGGCTGGAAAAGTCATGTGTCCCAATGTATTGTGCTTCAGGGTGGCGTTTTCTTCTCATTTTTAGGTTAGTAATTGTGTTGATATGAGCCGCCAGGCTGGTTGTTGGGATTATACGAATGTTTTTGTTTCAAACCCTGGACAAATAAAGAAACTAAAAATTGGTTGAAGATGGGTCGGAAATCACAGCCCGTGAAAATCGTGTTTTGTTTTGTTTCGTTTTCAGCATTTAAATGCTTTTTTGACCAACGTTGTATCACATCAAATCTTTTCTCAAATCTGTCTGTTTTTAGAGAAAGAGCTTTAATGTAAATGCAAGTGGCTACAGATGTATCAATGTACCTATTTTATCTATTATAAAAAACAAGAACCAGAGGGAGAAGTTCTAATTTTATGGCTGTGTATCAAATCACCTACTATTGGTTCTAAACGCGTTAAACAGATCTGCTTTATAAGGATTTAATTATCTGCTGCCATTGCGACTTTTTTTGGTGTTATGGGTTCTTAAGACTTAGATAGAACTTTAGCAAATAAATGCTTTTCTGCATTAATTTAATATAAATCTGGTCCTGTATTGTTACTGATTTAAAAAAAAAAAAGGAAAAAGGTTCCCCATAGTTACTGCACTTGTGTAAGATGCCGGATTTTCTCTAAGCTTGTAAATGCGGCAGGTTGCTTGTGGAAACAGCTGCCTGATGATTCGTGTACCTGTGCTTTTAAGGTTTATTCTGCTGAATGATGCTCTACATGGCTTTATTGTGTATGAACCCTGTTTAAATAAAAAAAAAATAATGATAAGCCACTGCAGAAATGGATTGTGGTGCAGACCTCTGTCTCGCCTCCTCTTTCTTTTTTCTCCTTGTGGCATTTTCTCTCCTCCGTCTCACATGTGCCTGCTATTTATAGATGACCTGTTTTTTTCTCTTTCTCTCTATATATCTTTTTTTATTTATTTTTTTTTAAGTTTGTCTCGCTTTCTTGTGTCCATGTTTGATGAAATCCTATTTGCATTTGAGCAATACTTAGGGTCTCATCTGGAAAATTTACATTGAGATTTCCATAAGAGCTTAATTAAAATGTCATTAATATAATCTTTGCTACAAATGTCTATTCGGAGCCCAGAAAACAAATTTGGGAGCACCCAAGCGCCACCGAACTGGAATTGTAGTTATATTGGACAAACTAGGCTGGCCAGACTGTCTGCCAGATCACAGATGGTCGTTTAGCCCTCCCAATGAGACCCAGCATCTTTGTGATCGTTTAAACAGGCCTCACGCTGCATCCTTCATCACGTGCTTGTGTCTTTCCAGCTCAAATGTTCACTGCTTCTTTCACCATGTCCGTTTGCTCACTGAGCAGTCATTCTGCTAACGACAGCAAAGAGGATTAATGAATCTTTGGCTGCTTTTCTGCTTGTGTGCTGTTACATTCCACTGGGCTGTATTACATTATTCATGGCTGGACGATTTATAACAACATAATGTCACTAATGATTATAATAAGAATGTAATGGTTATTTAATTGTGGTCATTGTCATCAGATGGCTTCCTTTCTGTGCTATCATATTTTATGCTCTATTGCTGTCCTATGCTGTGAAACATTACACTATGCTGACTTACATTACACTGCACTGTGTAACATTATAATGTGCTATGTAACATTTTACTATGCTGACTTACATTACACTGCACTGTGTAACATTACACTGTGACTTACACTGCACTGTGTAACATTACACCGCGCTGACTTAGATTACACTGCACTGTGTAACATTACACTGTGACTTACATTACACTGCACTGTGTAACATTACACTGTGACTTACATTACACTGCGCTGTGTAACATTACACTGTGACTTACATTACACTGCACTGTGTAACATTACACTGTGACTTACATTACACTGCTCTGTGTAACATTACAGTGTGACTTACATTACACTGCACTGTGTAACATTACACTGCACTGTGTAACATTACACTGTGCTGACTTACATTACACTGCGCTGTGTAACATTACACTGCGCTGACTTACATTACACTGCGCTGTGTAAAATTATATTGTAAATCAGGGCTTGTTTCTGTAGGACAGTTACACCTGTCTCCACCGGTTTAAGATCAAGTGATCTAGGCCTGTGTGTGAAACAAAAACCTGCACTTTTATTAATATTTTATGTATAGGATTTTATTATAATGTGCTGTGTAACATTACACTGTGCTATGTAATATTACGCTGTGCTATGTAACATTATACTGTGCTGTGTAATATTTCACTGTTCTGTGTAACATTACACTGTGCTGTGTAACATTATAATGTGCTGTGTAATATAGTGTGCTGTGTAACATTACACTGAGCTATGTAATATTACACTGTGCTGACTTACATTACACTGCACTGTGTAACATTACACTGCACTGTGTAACATTACACTGTGCTGACTTACATTACACTGCGCTGTGTACAGTTATAATGTGCTGTGTAACATTACACTGTGCTGACTTACATTACACTATGCTGTGTAAAATAATAATCTGCTGTGTAATATTACACTGTGCTGTGTAACATTTCACTGCTCTGTGTAACATTACACTGCGCTGTGTAACATTATAGTGTGCTGTGTAACATTACACTGTGCTATTTAATATTACGTTGTACTGTGTAACATTATAATGTGCTGTGTAACATTACACTGCGCTGTGTAAAATTATAATGTGCTGTGTAATGTTACACTGTGCTGTGTAGCATTTCACTATGCTGACATACATTACACTGTACTGTGTAACATTATAATGAGCTGTGTAGCATTACACTGCGCTGTGTAATATTATAATGTGCTGTGTAACATTACACTGTGCTGTGTAACATTTCACTATGCTGACTTACATTACATTGCACTGTGTCACATTTCCCTGTTCTATGTAACATTACACTGCGCTGTGTAACATTACAACGTACTGTGTAACTATACAATGTGCTGCTGTATTAGACTTCACTGTGGTACTTTACACTGCACTGTGTTATACCATTGTGCCGTGTTACATTACACTGAGCTGCCTACCTTTCCATCCAGTGTTGCATTGCATCTCTTTTCCTTCCTGTGCCATAACATCACACTGTGACGGCTTAGTCACTGAAACATTAATGTCTCTGTGTTACATTGCTCTGCAATGCTTCCCTTAATGTGCTGTTACATTACATCATTGGTACCTTTTTTTGGTGCACTTTTTTGGTGCATTACATTGCACTGGTTTCCTGTTTGTGCTACAACCTCGTTGTCTATTCAGTCATGTTGTTACATGCTCTGCTGATTAGAATGAGCTTTTTTCCACCACATGCAGTTTTGTACAGATTCACTGACTCGTTTTCTGATTCATGCTGACAGCCTGAGCATAATCTCTGAAATGCATAATTGACTCTCTCTTTCTTTCTTTCTCTCTCTCTCTCTCTCTCTCTCTCTCTCTCTCACACACACACACACACACACACTCTCCCTCTCTTCTTACACAACCTTTATGTAAGAGCCACATTGAAACCCCACAACTCACCACTTTAGGAAATATATTTTTCTTTCACAAAGCAGCTTCAAAATAATTTAAAAACATCATTTACAGGACAGCAGGCTCATTTCTGGAGAAATTTGTTGTTGGCAGTCTTTTTCCAGTTCCAGTCTGTCTACTGCAGGAGTTTGTATTGAACATACTGACAAAGACAAAGTGATGCCGTTGTGCAGTGATTCCTTTCCAAATCGAGATTGTGAAATGAGGTGGGAAGCCTCTCGGTTACGAGAAGCTTCACGTAGACAGCACTGTAGATCATCAGAAGGTCGTTTGCAATGTCCTGAAAGCACACACACAATATACATGTTACTAAATGTCTGAATCATGCATCATTCATTTATATTCTGTTAACACTCGGAGCAGTGGTTTTAGAGCACATACACACACTGGATCAGATTTTTAGGACCTATGAGTAATTTGGAGTCGCTATTTTTTTTTTTTTTGGGGGGGGGGGCAAAATGACTTTTAGAGATACTTGTGAGCATGAGGCAGCAATACTAACCTTCTTCACAACTTAGCCAGCCCTGTACCATATTTTAAGTCTGTAATTTGCTTCATTGAAAGTCACATCAATGAAGAGGGCATTTTTATTTATAGAACAGCTAAGTATAGCTTAGCAGCAGCTAGGTAATGTCTCACCTACACCTTCACCTACACACTGTCTCAATTCAACAATTTCTGCTTGCTATGACAACGGCGTTATTTATAGCCACGATCGTCAGAACAGAAATGAACTTCTCTATGCCTCTGTACCTGACATGACAGGGTAAAGTCTGGTAACAGATTAAATGTCTGGGTCAGTATAACTTCTTGTCTTTTCTTGGGTAAAGCGTGACTCTCTCTGCCCCTTCCCAGTAGGGGGTGCCCTTCATCAGCCTCCTCACTGCTCTCTCCATCCTCCGGCTCAGAGGGCGGGACTTCGGCCACTACAGTGAGGTGCGACATTCTTTTCTTCAATTTGTTCTAGAAAGTGAAATGGAATATATTTTATTTTATTTTAATTGGAAAAAAAGCTTTAAATATGCATATACAATATCTTGAAGTCAGTGTATGAAATTGTAACGTTGGTTAAAATTAGCTTACCTTTATCTCATCGCTGACCAAGTCCAGCTTCTCTAAAGTTTCAGTCAGGGTTTGTAAGCAGGGACCCAAGTCCCAAAAAATACAACAAAGCTATGAAAGAGAGAGAAAGACTTTTCATGATTTGGTAGAAATATATTTTAATCCAGTAAAGTAGAAAATGTATCTGATTTGGTAAATAAATTAAGAAAGAAAAAAAAGCTTCATCTATGCCATAAAAAGAAGAAAGTATTTAATTAGATTAAAGTATTTGACACGTATAAACACTTGACTATTATAGAAAAGCGATTGTACCAAGTAGTTTAATTTTTTTCCCTGTTTTAATAGCTTCCACAGCATTCTGCACCGAAACGGTGTCCCATCTGGCTTGCACTTAGTCGGACCATCATTTGTTTTCTAACAGTACAATTACCCCAAACACACCTCTGGGGTATGTAAAAGCTATTCATCCAAGAAGGAAAGTGATGGAGAGCAGTATAAATTGGCCTGGCATCCACAATCACCCAATCTAAGTTTAGTCGAGATGGTTTGTCATGAGAGTGAAGGAAAAGCAGCCAACAAGTACTCAACACCTGTGGGAACGCCTTCAAGATTAGATTTTGAGTTAGAAATCTATTTGAGGTGACTTCCACCTGAAGCTGCCAAGAGGATGCAAAGCTGACATCAAAAGCATTTATGTTGAAGAATTGAACATAAATGAAAATGTTGAAGGTCCAGATACATATTATATCTGGACCGTCAACATTTTCCCCCAATAATGTATTCAAAATCTAATACTTCATAATCACATGGACTCAGCTTTCCACAGTTCCACTTTCATGATTAATGGGGGAAAAAACAAAAAGTTTTGGAGAATTTAGATAAAAAACACACACTGTATTTTTTAGGTTTCCTGTCACAGCCAAAACTTTACCTGCATTTTCCCAGTGCACTTTTCAATCCAGTCCGCTACCCCCAGGAGCAGATCGTGCCCGATGAGCCGCTCGTTCACTTTAACCAGACGCACATCAGTATTTACATTGATCTGTGCCGAGAAAAACAACAGTGGTCTTAAATCAGGGCTTGTTTCTGTAGGACAGTTACACCTGTCTCCACTGGTTTAAGATCAAGTGATTTAGGCCTGTGTGTGAAACAAAAACCTGCACTTTTATTAATATTTTATGGATAGGATTTTATCCTCAGCTGCAACATATGTGTATATTTCAATCCCACATAAACTTGCATACTATTTCCATTTCCTTCTTTTTCTTCTTCTTTCAGATTCTTCCATTAGGGGGCGCCACAGCGGATCATCCATCTCAATACCCCCCTGTCCTCTACATCTGCCTCTTTTAACCCAACTACCTGCATGTCTTCCCTCACCACATCCATAAACCGCCTTCTTAGTCGTCTTCTTTTCCTCCTTCCTGGTGTCTCCATCCTCAGCATTCTCCTACCGATATAAACTATTTCCATTATCTATGATCTCTAATTAAGAGTGGATTTTTTTTCCCGTTTAAAGTTTTACTTGAGTAAAAGTACAAAAGTATTTGCCTTCAAATGTACTTAAGTATCCAAAGTACTATGATTTATTATGGCTATAACGTTTCTATTATCATTTCTGTCATAAGACTCTTCACTGAATCAACACACTTTATGTGAAAAGACTCTCAGCACAACGATCTACTAATAGAATAATATTAATGAGTTAAAAAAAAAAACTTGCAAATGAGGTCATGTATGTTGTGGCGAGTTCGACTCTGAAGTTTCTTCATTATTTATTCCTCTCTAAATGTTCTGCTTGATGTTGAACTGACGCTAAACTGTATGTTGGTGATCAGTAGATACACAGAGCGCCAATCAAAACAAGTTCAAAACAGAGCGTGTGCTCAATTGGTGGATTGCTGCCTGTTTGACTAGTTTTTATCCACTCAAAGGAACAAAATGTAGTCGAGTAAAAGTAAGATATTTGATTTTGAAATGTAGTGAGTAAAAGCAAAACTCAGCTGTGGGTGGAGCTAATCTCTGGGCCAGAAATGTTTATAGAAGGCTCTGGTACCATCAACCATCCCATGTTGAACTCACAGAGGTCACACGTTTAGCATTTCATTTGATATTGTAAAGTCTATACAATGCACATGCACAGGAATAATACACCATTTCTTTAATGTCACTTCAAGTCTTATGTGTCTTGATTGATTCATTAATAATTCAAACAATTCATAGAAATTATAAAAAATGTAGTTTGTGGCCTAGCGAAGAGTAAATTTGCTCTCCCGAGGGTCGAATTTGATAAGATTTGTTTCCCTGCCTCTTTGTTGCTGCAGTGGAAGACGAGGATGAAGGCGACTGTGACGATGACGACGATGAAGCTCACACACAGACACAATACCCAGAGGTTCACGATGCTCTCGTCGAGGTAAACGTGTAGGCTGGAGTACACGGCACACCACAGCACCACGTACATAATCTGCCGAGAGAAACCAGTCACGTCACACAAACTCCCATCTTCACTGCAACACACTAGCTAGCAGACAGGAACGAATTATAAGTCACGTGAATGAAATGCGTGTCGTTTTAATGATCCATAATGAATGTGTGAGATCTTTTTATGGTTGTTATCCTCAACTTGTTTTCTGTAACTCGGATCACAACGTCCACGTACGAAGGACGAATTTTTCACAAATATCTCTCAGATCACACACAGCTTTTCAGTTATGTTGCACAGACTTGCAAATGTGGTTTGAGACACAGTGTGAATTTCAGGAAGCTATAAAAAGAACAGAAATTCACGCTGGGATGTTTTAAAGGCAGCCATCTTGCAGAAGCAGAACGAGTTCTTGTTTTTCACCAACATTTGTAAATATAGACATTTTTAATGGTAATTTACTAAATACTTGATGTAAAATGCATGATAGGAAATGGGCTTATGTGGTTACAGCTCAATATTGTGCAGATTTGTGTGTTCATATATATATATATATATACAGTATATATGATTGACTATAATGATCGCTTTTAAATCAGTGAATTGTACATGCTTTCTCTTACTGGTGCCATTATGAAATGAAACAGAGACGAGTTGAAGAACAGGTATCTTCTTATAGAAGGAGATTCCAGAGCTGTTCTTAGAGGAATCTCAAAGTCCTCGACAGGAACCTGCATTAAAACAGCCAGAATAGAAAAAATGTAATATACATTATACTATACATTATACTGTATATGACTCTGCATGTGTGTCTATACACACTGTTTGGACAAATGTATTCCAGTCGTATATGGTTTCACAATGTTAGTGTGTCTTTGGATGAGGTAGAATTACATTTTCTCTTCACTTGAAATAGGAACTAGGAACTTCCTAGGAAGTGGAACGCTGACTAAACAACCCCCCCCACACACACCCCCAGGGCTCGTCACCTCATCTGCATCAGTACCTCACTTTACTAACACCCATGTGGGAGAGTGAGGACAAACCTCCACAAGCAAACCACACTCCAAAAACTAGTGGAAAATCTTCCCAGAAGAGTCGAATTTATTAAACAGCGAAAGGGGATTAAATGTTTAATGGTCAGGTGTCCAAAAGCGTTTGTCCGTATAGTGTATGTATATATGTACATAAATGTGTGTAGCTACAGTATATTGTATTTCAAATGAAATAACGATTAGGATCTCCAAATGGAGATTTCCTGCTGAAATTGAGAATAGGAACAAGATGTAGTTGATTTTGGACAAACTTACAATTATAAGGAACAAACGTATACCTCATATGTAACCGCTTTATCTCTGTAAAGCTGCTTTGAGGCAATGTCCATTGGGACAAAGCGTTTTTGCAGTGTAGCTCAGTGTGTTTACAAATTCTGAATCTGAAAAATGAGAAAGTGTTCACCAAATGGGATTATCATATATTCTAACAGAGAAGCTACCAGCCACATTGTTGCCGGAACTGTTGCGGCTTTTAGTATAAGAACGTGAAGAATTGATGTTAAGACAGTACTAACATGGAAGCCTTCCTTCTCCAGCTGTGTCCTGCAGAGTTCCAGGTCGAAGGTTGGTGTTAATATAGAAGGTGTGGGTACAGCCACTACACACTGACCTGATAAACCCAAAAACACACACATATGGTACACACATATGGTTAGCTGTAGGATTCACAATGGACATTCAGTTCCACCCGAAAATAATAAAACAAATTGACCATTTATAAAAAAATTCTTTCGTCTTTTAAATGCCAAATATACTGTATATGTACACTATTCAAACAAAGCATATAACAAAGATATTACAGAAAAATAACAAATGTCTGGGTGGGGTGATGCAGCCCTATAACCGCATTTCCTACAGTGTTTATTTCCTCTTAAGCCTTAGCGAATTGATTGTATTTACTGATTAATGACAGCATACGTTTCATCTGTTTATACATGTAAGACATGCTAGTGCTTTAAAACCATCCTCACACTTATTACTTTCTCTTGTCAAGTCAAGTTTATTTCTATTGCGCTTTTCACAACAGACATTGTCTCAAAGCAGCTTTACAGAAATCAACATTTAAGGTGATTGATGTGTGTTTATCCCTGATGAGCAGCCGTGGTGACTGTGACCCGGAAAAACTCCCTTAGATGTTATGAGGAAGAAACCTTGAGAGGAACCAAACTCAAAAGGGGAACCCATCCTCATTTGGGTGACATCAAGAGTGTGATCATAAATTTTGTCGTTAACAATAACAAAATCTTGGGTTAGGGTTCATTAGTTTTTCATGTTACGCAAAACAGAAAGTTCCTCCGTCCTGAAAATCGTTACAGTGCTGACACTAAAAACTCCACACTTACATTCTTGAATATGTAATAGACGTGTCGTTGCAGAACATTTCTCTGTATCTTGGGATTTTTCTGTGATAAATTACATATTTGTATCTGTTGTTTTATGTAAATCCTCCACCGTACAAATCCTTGTAAATCAATTACTACAGAAAAAAAATTAAGGCAAATGAATATAGACCTGCCCTTCAACAACAAGATCTGATTCAAGCTCTTAAATACATATACAATAAAATACACTACTGTATGTAATTCATTAGTATTGTGGTGCCTCATAAATAATGTGGTTACCTGCTGGAGAACCACAACAAAGCTGAAATAACACTACTCCTTCCTTTTACATTTGTTTTTTACCTTATTATAGTTTTATTTTCAGTTTTATGTTAGTTAGAATGAAAGATATGGATCTATGTTTGTATCTAAGAGGAATGTAGGTTATGTAATATGGCTGGAATGGCAAAACATGTTTGAGAGACACACGCATGTTTCTGCTGTTTCTACGCAACATACTGGGAAATTTACCGATATGAAGATTTACTTTGGCCAAACAAATGTATAAATGTACAGATGTTACATTTTCATTGAAAAATCCTCCCTTAACAGTTTAACACACTCTTGGTATCTAAACAGCGAATTTCTCCAAACATTCAGCTGAAATACTTTGTTGTGCCTCCTGTTAAACTTGCCACAAGATGGAGATTTCTTTCTGGAGCTTGTGATCATCTCAGAGCAGCTCAATAGGATTTAGTTGTGGTGACTGGGCAGGTCATTCCACAATAGATAACAATCCAGACCACTGTTTGATCTTTAAATAATCCTAGCAGATCTCAGACGTGCGCTTCGGGTCATTGTCTTGTTGTATGGTGAAGTCGGTTCCAATTAGCTGCAGACAGAATTGCCTGGTGCTGAAGTATGGAATGGTTGCCATGTTGGTTCCTTTGACCTGGAATAAGTCTCCAATACTACCTGGTCCAAAAATGCCACATTTTAACTTTCTTCCAGTGGTTTACTGTCCAATTCTTGTGTGTTTTTACATAGTTTGTTGCATATGAACAGAAAAATGCATATGTCTTATAAAGTCATAGTCCAATAAAAGACTAGGTGTGTATTTAAGTTTTAGTTTGAGTTTTATAAAAGTCAAATCATGAGTTTGAAAATGAACAAACATCTAATCTGCCAACAAAATTCATAAATAAATAAAAGCACAATTTATTGAGAAAATTTAGCTCTTTGGCACATCGTGCTATTACCACAATCTGTTCGATGTTTTAGCTTGTTATTTCTTCAGCGGAAAGTATCATACTTCTTTAGAAGAGCAATATTTAAAGGCTTACAAATGTGTATTACTTTCATTCAATAGGTTTTGTAAGAGAAGAAATTACATTTTGCAAAAAATCTGTGCAACACAAATAAACAAGTTTTGTAAGACCAGTGCCCAAGGCTGAGATGAGGCCAAATACAAATAGCAGTAAGTCTGACATCAGTCGAAGTAAATATAGAAAACTTCACTTAAGTTCTCCAGCACAAGGAACCCAGTAAGTTTACTGTTACGGTATTCGGCAAACGCCCTCACCCAGAGGGACAAATAACTCATTTAGCCCAGTAATGGCAGCTTGGTGTTGCTGGGGTTTCAATTCACAGCTTTATAATCAGAAGTTTAACATTTTAACCACCGAACTACCACTTTCCAAACGTTTATATGATTTAACAAAGAAAGGTTTTCATAACAGAAGTCTTTGCACTTTCTCAGGAACATGACATTCTTTGTGTCTTTCAAAAATTTAAGAGAGAAAAAGAAAGCTAAAGGCTTGTGAAAAGAACATCTGTTTATAGCTGCTATGACGGAAATGTTCACAGGAAGTAACATGGTTTGCAGGCGTTTCACAAACGTTCGATCTACACTGAATCAGCTATAACACTCAAACCCTATGCCGAATGCTGCGTCATTTCACCTTGTGTCTCCAAAACAGCTCTGACTTGTCAAGGCATGGAGTCTGTGCAAGACTTTTGAAGGCATGCTGTGGTATCTGGCACCAAAGCCAGATACCAGTAGCAGATCCTTTAAATGCTGGACGTTTGTCCAGCACATCTCACATATGTGTCATCTGATAGTTAGCTGGGGAATGTATTCGGAGTCAACATGATCAAGTTCTACAAACTGTTCCTGAACAAATGTTGCAGCATTACCCGGCTGAAGAGGCCACAGGGATTATAGTTATAGGGTCGCTTTCCTCCATCGCACCATGGCCTAGTTATCATGCTCCTGTTCCCATTATAAGAACTTTTGTTGGTGGACAGGGGTCAGCATGGTCACACTGAATGATTTGCTACTGTGTCTTCAGACACCATCCAGAATAAACGTTTTCAGCTCTTTTATGGGATACGACCAAACAAACTTGTTTTCACTGCTCGCATGCATTAGTGAGCCCAGGGTGCCGATGAATCTCGCTGGTTCAGCAATCACCCTTTTTTGATGCACTTCTGGTAATCTAATTACTACATCCCAAGAACCCCACACTAGACATCCTGTTTTGAAGATGCTCTTACCCAGTGGTCTAGCCATCCCAATTTGTTCCTTGTCACAGATCTTTACCCATGCTCGCCCATTTGTACTTAATCCGGCATATTCACTTTCAGAACTATTCAACTGCTGTCTAATATGACCATGAAATGACATAATCAATGATATTTACTTCACCTGTCGGTGGTTTCAATGATATTGTTGATTAGTGTAACTCTATAGTATTATGGTATGTTGTAAGACATGATCAGTAAAATACTGCTGTGGTATAAGATGAATTGAAAAATACATCTCCATCACTTGCGGCTGCATCAGACCACCCTATAACAGCACGTATGATACTAAATTATCTAGATTTATTGTCCTGTTACGCTTGTGTTTGCAACTACTGCATTACATGTAAATTTCCCATTGGGATGAATAAAGTATCTATCTATCTATCTATCTATCTATCTATCTATCTATCTATCTATCTATATCTATCTATCTATCTATCTATCTATCTATCTATCTATCTATCTGTCTGTCTGTCTGTCTGTCTGTCTGTCTGTCTGTCTGTCTGTCTGTCTGTCTGTCTGTCTGTCTGTCCTTGTCTATCTATCTGTCTGTCTGTTTGTCTGTCTGTCTGTCTATCTATCCTTGTCTATATATCTATCTGTCTGTCTGTCTGTCTGTCTGTCTGTCTGTCTATCCTTATCTATCTATCTATCTATCTGTCTGTTTGTCTGTCTGTCTGTCTGTCTGTCTGTCTATCCTTGTCTATCTATCTGTCTGTCTGTCTGTCTGTCTGTCTGTCTGTCCTTGTCTGTCTATCTATCTATCTATCTATCTATCTATCTATCTATCTATCTATCTATCTATCTAGCTGTCTGTCTGTCTGTGTGTCTGTCTGTCTGTCTGTCTGTCTGTTTGTTTATCTATCTATTAAACTCTCAAAAATTTGGTCTTGTCCAGACATGAGAAAACCTGTTCTGTAAGTATAATGTAAAAGCTGGAAATTGGAAAACCATCAAGTTATACAAATGTTTGCTTCACACATGCTTCATTTCAGAATTTAGAAATCCCCGTGAGGGAAATTTCATGTTGCTCAAACGTACCATTTGTCCACTGGGACCTTCTGCTGTTTGTTCTGTGGACTCGGGGGTTTTCTGATGAGATCCCAGATTCAGGATCACACCTGCCTCTGTTGCACTGTCCGGTCCCGTCTGCCATGCTAAAAAAAAATTTTATATATAAGATAAATAACCTTTTTGATATACACAAATGTATAAGTATGTGTGTAAGTATATGTATATATTTGGGATTTAAAATAAGAAATTTTAAATGTAGAAAACGAAAATGTAATCAATGTTAAAAAGAAAACAAATGCAAAAGCATTCGAGCATTGCGATCCCACTAAATCACACACGGATCATATGAAAATCAGCAACCTTTCAGCTGAATTTTTTTACTTCCAGGCAGACAAAGCTGTTCCTTCTTCCTCTTGCTCACATCATTCACATGTTCACTGGAGATTCCACAACATAATGCATAATGAACTCACATGCTGAATGAACCTGCAGGTATATTCTTGTTTTGAGAAATGTCTTGTTTGGTGGTTCGAGTCTCAGATAAACCCATTTGTCGAAATCCTAAGCTTTTCTTTTTTTTTTTTTTTTGCTGGATTTTGCAAAATTTGCAAAAAGTGGTCGAAACAAACTGAAACAGGAAATATCGGCTTGGAGCACTTCTTCTTTCATAGTTTCGTGAAAAAAGTTTCTCATCAAAATGAGAGATTCCTCAGTGTACTCGATCTTCTACAGAACAGCTTTTTTTTTTTGTTGAAAAAACCCTGAATGAACATCTCATAATCTTTGCTCTATCTATAAAATCTATTGCTGTTTATACAGAAATATTCAGCCAACTCTAAGAAGCATGTATGTTTCCTCTTTAAGGAAAAGAGTTCAGTGATTAAGCCTGGAACTTACTGCACTGCAGAAGAAGCAGTCAGCACGGTACCATATGCCCACCGCTCGCTGCTCTCTAACACCTCCTGATCTGTGAATGAGAAACATAGCACCAGAAATAGAGAACAACAGAAAACCCCAGTAAACAAAATGTAGCATCGTACCATCTTTCTATCTCTTTCTGTCTCTTTCTCTCTGTCTGTCAGTGTGTCTCTTTCCTTCACCTTGACGGTGTGATGCAGATTAGTCTTTTCACTGTTTCATCTTTCGGCCACACATGTTCTGACTTCCAGTATTTCTTTTAGGAAGCTCCTCCTACTCCTCTGTCAGGTTCTTATCTTCTTCTATTTTTTGCTCTTTCCTTATTGTCCTGATTGTCTTCATTCTTTCTTCACACGCTCTGCATATCCATTCTCCGTCACTCTCCTTCGATCACCACTCTAGCTCTGGCATCACTTCCTCCTTCGTGTTTCCAGAGACACCTTAGCAGCAGCCCTCCCCCTTTGATTGTGCTTTTGCTTTATCACAGGGCTTTCTTTCCTCTTTCTCCTTCACGCCGGAGCTCGTGACTCGACTCACATGACCCGAGGAATTCCAAGCACTTCTCGGCTTGGCATACGACTCGCAATCCTGATTATACTCGACGAAAAAAAAAGAGCTGCTGGGATTCCCGACAGAGGAGATTTACGGATCAAGAAAGCGACCTTTCTCTGTGATTTAAATTCGTTCAATCGAGCCTACAACTTCTGATCACCTTTGGGTTGGTGATCCTGTGCTTTTGAATCATTGGCAGTGTGTTTAAAGTCACTCCAGTCATGCTTCGCTTTGGGGGTTTCCACTGAAATCCACTTTGTCGCTACATCTAACCACAACTCACAAAGGAAATCATTTGCCTATTTCCGCTGTAGTAGTTTCAGCCTCTCTGCTGTATCTCGACATGCTCAAGTTTTATTAAAGGAAGGAGATCTCCACAAGACTATTGTAATATGAGTTGGCCATTCACACTGATTGATAGCAAATGTGCTACAGTCGGTAATAAAGTAATGATTTTCCTCAACACAATGACCAATGGCATGCCTGATGAAGTGATAACTCAATGTTGCATGTTACTTCATAATGAATAAGTCTCTCTGCTGCCATCTTGAGGTACAGATCACCAAATGTTCAAAATTCCAGATCTTGTTTCACATAAATATACTGTATACATTTCATGAATTGTGCATGTGTGCACTGATTTTATTCTCTGCCAATCAGCAAACACATTATTGAATCCTCAAAGCATCATTAAGAAAGGTGAGATACATTTTGTGTGTGTCTACACATGGGAAAACCTTTCCCAAAATCATATTTAGACTAAATATAATTCTACAGATATCTATACTTTTATTTTATTTTTGTACAAATCTCCAACTCAACTCAAAGATCTCATGCATTGTCCTATATAGAATAAAAGCAATTTTTGGGGGTGTTACAAGTTGGGAAAATTAGTTTTCAGCATCATTCACATCCATTGAGGTGAAAATCTTAACACCTTTTTTTTTTTTACCACAAACCTCGTCTTCGTGTCTCTTCACTCCACTGATCTCTGTTCACTCCGACGCTGAAATAATTTCTGATGCATTCACGAAGGCCTGGTTAGAAAGCTTCCCCAAGCTGCCATATTTATCTGTTTTGGACTTTATACCTGCATCGAACCTTGCCAACATTTAAGCACCTTGTTTTGACTGAATAAAAGCAATAGATATTCTATGAAACTTTATATATAAAAAATACCTGCATTAAACTGTGTTCTTCAGGTCTGCTATCCTGCAGTTTCACCCAACACCTGTCCTGTATATTGGAACCTTTTTCTAGTTTTAAATGAACCACTTCTACATCGCATACTCATACACACCCGACCTTCAGAGCTATACAGTATGTGGGTCCCCCCTTAACTGTTGCAGCAAAGTTCACTGGAACTACAGGAGCTGAACCCAGCACAGAGCACTGATCCTCAACCCCAGAAAACACCTTAGGAATGAGACCTTCTCATTTGGCATCAGCATCTGGTCTCACTAAGGAGGTGAACGATTACCCGCTCGAACAAGCTTTTCCAGGATTGTAGAGATTATGGGATAAATCTGCAATGAGTCGCTTAAAGATGTGATTGATCGGATGGGCACAGACTTTTGAGAAACCGTTAAATTGTGCATGATTTTGTAAAGGCACAAGAAAGTCTGGATTTATAATGTTTTTATATATAGAAAATGAGCAGGCTTTTAAACCTTAAAAGCTTTTATATGACTATTATGACTATTTAATGACTATTGAGGATCAGATGAATAATGAGATCACAATGTATGAGCAGTGGTGGACAGTAACCAAGTAAATGTAATTCATTGCTGTACTTAAGTAGCTTTTTTCCATATTGAATACAATTTATTTTTATTTGTATAGCGCTTTTAACAGTGAACATTGTCTCAAAGCAGCTTTACACAGATAATGTGGTGATAAAAAATGTATATGTTTTTTATAAGTGTAAGTTTGTCCCTGATGAGCGAGCTGGTGGCGACTGTGGCAAGGAAAAACTCCCAGAGATGGCATAAGGAAGAAACCTTGAGAGGAACCAGACTCAAGAGGAAACCCATCCTCATCTGGGTTGCACCGAATGTCCATTTATTGCAGATATACGATGTTGCGTGGTGCAGTGATGGTGATCAGAAGCAAACTGTAGTCCTGAGTCAATGTAACAGTCTGTTGACATTAACTACAGTCCAAATTTACCCTCAAAGCTCCCGTTCTTACCGATTCTTGGGGAACCACCCAAGGCATATCTGTACTTTACTGGAGTATATACGGTTGGGGAGGCTTTTACTTTTACTTCACTACATTTCAAAGTCATATATGTTTATTTTGACTCAACAACGTTTTGCGAAATCAGTCCTCCATATTTATAAACGAATAAAAACGTAACTGGTCAATTTCACAGCAAACCACCAATCAGTGTAGAGCGTGATATCTAATTAACACCGACATACAGTTCAGCGTCAGTTCAACACCAAGATGAACATTTTGAGAGAAGTAATGGAAGAAACTCCAGACTCGACCTGTCACAACACCCTTGGGCCTCATTTGCGCTATAAAAAAATAATAATTTATAAATAAAGTATAATTAGAACAGATATCAATCAGTGTTTGAGTCATTAATATCATTGTATTTATAGATCGGTGTTCTGAGAGCGACATTAGAGTTCACATAAACAGTTATTAAGCAGTCTTGTGACAAAAAGAATACCAGGAAAATTATAGGCATAATAAATCATAGTACTTTGGATAGATTTTTTTTTAAATACTCAAGTAAAAATGTAAAGGGAGCACTTTTAATTTTAGAGTTTAGTCTACTTTAATACAAGTATAGTTGTTGGAAGGAACTGTTACTCCTGTAACTGGATCTGCATGAGATGTAGTGTAAATATAATGTCAAATTTATAACATGAACGTATTAGTAAACTATTACAAATATATTTTTTGTAAAAAAAAAACAAAAAAACAAAAAAAAAAAAAACAGCGTAAAAAAAAAAAAAAAAAAAAACAGCGTCTGCGCTTTCTTTGCGCATCCATGACTCTCATCAAGTCGCCAGCAAAACTGTCACGTGACCGGCGGCGCTATGTCATAAACATCATATGACACGGTTCCGGAATAACGTTTGAAGAAGCAATGGTCGTCTTTATAGTGTGTGTGTAGTGAGAACGTCTGTGGATCTTCAGATATCCATACAAAGAACTTCCAAAAACCAAAGGAGACCATCAGTATGGGTTTATTTCCGTACTTGGGTTTGATTTGGATATTCCTGCAGGCTTCTGCCCTGCAATCAGAGGTAAAAAAAAACATGTGCCTTATTATAATAATTAAAAGTATAATTAAGCATTGTAGACACACATATATATGTATAGTCTTGATCTACTGCTGAAATATTGTACTAATCTAAAGTTGGCACTTTTACAGCAACCGATATGAACTATAAATCGTATTAGATGTGTGTAGCGAGATTCGGCATTTTCCGTCGATTTTACGGAAACACCCGAAGGCACGAAGGGCATGAATGAGACTGTAAATTTTAATTAAGGTGTAACTAGATATATTTGATGTTTATTATCTAAAAACCATTTTGTTTTAGTAACAACAATAATAGAAGTTAACAGGGATGCTTTTAGTCTTCAGTATTTTTTTTTTACTGGTTTATCCTGATCAGTATGATTTTTGGTGATGGAGGAGGATCCAGAGTCTGTACCAGAAAGATTAGAAAGTGTGATTGAGGAATAGATAAGATGCCATGCAATATGGGGTGTCATGCGTCATAGTTTGGGGACATTGATTGAGCAAAGGCAGTTTTGCATGGTGTGTTTTTGGATTGGAGAACCAGAGAACCTGGAGAAAATTCAGACAGTTATCTAGAGAAGGTAAAATTCCACACAGATAGCAGTCCGAGCTCAGTATTGAACCAGAGATGTAGAAAGTATTCACTACACCACCGTGATGAAACATTAAAAACACAATGTTTTCCTGATCGTATATCATGTAGGGGGTCTCACACACTATACACTGATCAGGCATAACATAAATATCACCTGACTAATATTGTGTTTTGCTGCTAAAACAGTTCTGACCTGTTGACCTTTAACAGTATGAACTTCTTCAGAAGTTTAAGCTACAGGAGCTCATCTGTTGGATCGGACCACTCGCTCCCCACGTGCATCAATGAGCCTCGGCTGAACATGACCCTGTCGCCGGTTCACCACCGTTCCTTCTTTGGCGCACTTTTGATAGAAACTGACCACTGCAGACCAGGAAAATCCCACAAGAGCTGCAGTTTGGAGATACCCAGTCGTCTAGACGTCCCAATTTGTCAAACTCGCTCAATTCCATACACTCGCCCATTTTTCCTGCTTCTAACACGTCAACTTTGAATACAAAATCATTCACTTGTTGCCTAATAAATCCCACCCGCTAACAGGTGCAATGAAGACGAGATAATCAGTGTTATTCACCTGTCAGTGGTTATAAAGTTCTAGATCTTTGGAGACACGTTTTCGGATCGATGAAAACAAAAACAAGCAGAACTTGACACCAGCTCTCTCGGTGGAAATGTACTGCTTGCATGGAAACATCGTGCCTTTGTCACATTAGTCATAAAAATGCAGGAGAGTTTTGCTCTTATCTCAACATTTATAGTGGTTGATCAGTGAATCTTTGTGGTTGTTTTGCCTATTGTACTTTTTTTAATTTTTTTAAGATATTAGTCATCATGAACTCGTGAGATTTTGAGTCATAATCTGACTGCATGCACCAAAATTAGCTTTTTGGGTTGTTTCTAGATCATCCAAAGTTTGGGGGGGGGGGGAAATCTACAAATATTTTACTTACCACAGAATTTGAAATTAAATCTAGAGAATCTGATAAATGTATGACTAGTTTTGTAGAGGTTGAAGGGTTGTGGCTAATATATTGTTATTAAATACATATTTATATAATGAGGCAGGGACATTTCATGATTAATGTCTCAGAATGCCTTTTCCATCCTTTGGTGGGTGTACAAACTTTTGCACTACATGTTTTTTGGGGGAATAAATTGACCCTGGTGATATTTTACCCTGGTCACTGCTCATCACATGAGCTTTTATGCTGGATATAAATCTTATAGACCCTTTCGAGGATCAATTTCAAGTTTTATAACCGACTGTAATCTCTGGTTATTTTGCTGAGTCATCGTTCATTGCTGTTTATTCTGTTCGCAGATGCGGATCAAGCCACTGATTTATGATGAGCAGTTGCTGTGGGTGAGCGAAGGACCGGGAGAAGTGAGCACGTATCGCATCCCTTTGCTGACGTTCACGCCTCGAGGCAGCCTGCTGGCCTTCACCGAGGCCAGAAAAACCTCGTGGCGCGACATTGGCGCAAAGTTCATCGCAATGAAACGCTCTGATAATAGGGGTGATTTAAATATTAATGGTCATCTGTACAATCTGCTATAAAAAAAAATACGAACGAATATACAAGTTCCTTCTTTATTTTTTTTACAATCCCAAGGAGCTACCTGGTCTCCAACCTCCTTCATAGTGGATGATGGCAGTCTGGCGGATGGCTTGAACCTTGGCTCGGTTGTAGTGGATCAGCAAACAGACTCTGTGATGCTGATCTACACTCTGTGCTTCCACCAGTACCAGTGCAGCCCATCCAGCACCATGTTAGTGGAGAGTCTGGATGATGGTCTCTCCTGGAGCACTCCTCGCAATCTCTCTGTCCAGCTCGGGGTGAAGAGCTTTGCACCTGGGCCGGGATTTGGCATTCAGGTGGGAATCCTGGCCTTCATTCTGTGTTCGATTTCTAGGGTTCACTTTTAACGTGTAACTCAAACTCCTACAAGGATCACTGAAAAAAATTAGTTTTTTACTTTCAGCAAAATGATACAATGCGTCATGTGATGTATGAAAGATTCTGAGGAGGATATGCTTTCTTGGACACTTTGTCTTCAATTTGACTGATTGCACCAAAGCCAGGTTTACATCACATGGATCATCTTTACAATGTGTTTCTACAGAAACGCTTGAGTCCAGCAGCAGGCCGTTTGGTGGTGTGCGGTCACGGCACCATCGAGGGCGACGGGGTTTTCTGTATCCTGAGTGACGATCACGGGCAAACATGGAGGAACGGAGGCTCTCTGAAGAGCATTCCTTATAACCAGCCCAAACTGAGCCAGGACTTCAACCCTGATGAGTGTCAGGTATGAACAGTTTTAGTGGCGTATTAGAACATGGGTTTAAAAACCTGCACCTTCATGCTATTATTCACTCAGCCAATCACGTCGCAGCACCGACAGTTCACTTTGATGTTGTTGTTGTTGTTGTTCTCACCTCCAGCCGGTGGAGCTGCAGGACGGCAGCATCATGATCAACATACGGAACCAAAACAACTACCACTGCCACTGCAGGATGGTGGTGCGGAGTCTGGACGGAGGAGAAACTCTGCCTGTAGAGGAGCTGAGGTTCGACCAGACGCTGGTGGATCCCGCGGTGGCGGCTGGAGCTCTGCAGAAGGACAGTGTGCTGTTCTTTAGCAACCCAGCCAACTCCCAGAGCAGTGAGTTTCTCCTCAGTCCAGGGCAGAACCTGGTGCAGGAACAATGACTTGGAAATGCATTCTAGCTAGACGCTAAAACAAAGATCTAAACCCCGATTTGTTACTAAGGAAACGGGGAAGGGGCGTGACAGCGGGACATTTTGTAATAAATTTGCATATCATGCATATTTATAGACCTGGAGGTTTTAGCAGAACTAATATGGTTATTTATTGGCTCCTGTCCTGACCAATGAGAATCAAGAATGGTTTAATACAGGTTTCTGCATCTGTCTATTCAAGCGAATGGAAGCATTACTGCAATCTAATATGTCATGTGTCTGTTCCAGGAGTAAACTTGACTCTCCGCTGGTCTTTAACGAATGGGACGACGTGGGAAAACGATTCGGTGCAGATCTGGGCCGGGCCGAGCTGCTACTCCTCCATGACGTCTCTCGTCGGGAACGCCGTCGAAGACAAGAAGTACATCTACGTCATCTACGAGAAGGGCCACGAGAATTGCGTCGAGACCATCTCCGTGGCCAAAATCCAACTATACGGCGGCCGGTAGAGGGTCAGCGTGCTCTGGGAAAGCAAAAGGGAAACAGACGGGGACTGTATTTGTTGAACGTCGCATGACTTTCATGCCGGAAAGGTGGCAATTGTGATCTGAATTTGCAACCAGTGAACAGGAAGATCATGAAGATGAAGGAGTTGGAATATTCCTCCCTTTCAACCCTGAAACATAATCCAGAATTATTGGTCTGGAAAACAGCTCAATCAACCGTCTTCCAAATATTACAGACACCTGAGGTTTATAGATTTATCATGATTAATAAATATTGATTAGTTTTTAAACCTAATGATCATCTACAACTAGGAACTTTGACACCTTTCTACACCCGGGGTTTCATCTCACAAGCAACAAGGGACGTCCGAACAGCACATGCAAAATTATCTGAGCATGTGAACGTCGCTGGAACGGATTTAAACTGTCGCAAGATGTTTATCAACCCAGGTGTGTTTTAGAATGAACACCTAATGTACTGTAGTACCTTACAAAAGATTTAATTTTTACACATTATAACCTGCAAAGGTGTGTGTGTGTGTGCAACATTTATAATTATGGACGATTTATATTTATCGATTTATACTCTTGAGTAATTGAATGGTTCAAAGCCTTGTTCTGACCTTCTGCAAATTCCAACACCTTAACCACTAAGTTCTCCACAGTAGCTATCCTCTCTGTGTGAGTGTGTGTGTCTTTGTAATGTATTAGAAACAACCTAATATAAAAAAGATTTGGCATCCCTGTGTTTTGGAATTGGGAGGAACTCAGTACAAACATATACACAGGATATGAAGACATCTCCAAGGTCTTGGAGGAACTCACAACGATGGTGCCACGTAGTTCTTCTGTCAGATGTGCATTTCTATTCAACAGTAAACCTACGAAATACATTTTTCTTTACTCGTAAATGTGTTTGAATTGATCTCGAATTTGCGGATTGATAGCGTGAGATCGTTTAGGACGTCTCTCATGATCTACTTGTTTGAATGCTTCTTGAATGAATGAATAGATTGTCCTGATCTTCTTCAAATTGTTTTCACGTAACAGGAATGAGTGTCAATATATATAGTATATTGTGTACACACTTGCAGGGATTTTGCAAGAATATGTTAAATGGATTTACACATGATTGCAAAAGAAGTACGAATCATTCAATCTTATATTTTTTGAGTTAAGGTTTTTTTGTGAAGGAGACTCAGGGCTGTAATGCTGCAGCAAGTAGTAAATAAAGACCGTTTTCTATGAACTTTTGTGCCTCTGTTTTTAAGTGCATTACATTATTAGGTGTGAAAAATTACCAGTGATGCTTTCAGATCGAAGTACAACAAAAAGTGTGCTTGTACAACATATTAAATAATGGCATACGGAGATATGTTCGGATATCTGCATAACATTCTTGAACCTTCTGTGCTGCTCAAACCAACAAACATGGCAATCATTCAATCAGAGATGTACTGAAGTACCTGTACAAGTCACCAATTCCAATATGTCCTGATTTAAATTCTTAGAGTATCTGATCTAATCAGTACTTGAGTATTTGACTCCTTGAACATTGGCTCAAAGTTGCGCTAACTTATAACAACACAAAGACAAGTTGTAAAATGTTGATTTGTGAGGTTCTGTTTACTAAAATACAAATTATATTGTACACCTGAAGATTTGGACCTTTAAAGAAGTAGATGCCGAACTTGCAAACATCCTGAACCATCTAGAGGCGTACCAGCGCCAATTGGATCCCACTACATGTGTGGAGTTTTGACATTGGACCTCCTGGAGTGTTTAAAGGCTCTGGCATGGAGAAGCTGATGTTGGATCTGTGATGATCGCAAATGTTGAGCTATTTTATGAGTTGCTCAGTAGCTCCTGGTTCTATAAACTCAAATGACTGTAAAAGACTGTAGAAAGATCATTACTCATAATCTCACACTCCAGTGCTCATGTTAGTTCTCACTCTCCAGTGTTCTGTATTGTATTTAAAGACTATAATCAGACTCTTAATGTCACCCAAATGAGGATGGTTCCTCTTTTGAGTCTGGTTCCTCTCAAGGTTTCTTCCTCATAACATCTAAGGGAGTTTTTCTTAAAAATTGATTATGTATTTGATACTCAGTAAAACTCAAGTAACTCAAGTAACAATGTACATGTACTCAAATACTTTACACTGCTGTATACAATGCCGTATATGACTATAGAGCCTTTATGAATAATAATAATAATACTGCAATAAAGTCTATTATAGTAGCAAACCACTCACTATAAATATACATTCAGTCCATACATACACATATCCTGCACCTGACCACATTCAAAGCAGCACAACAAGCAGGACAAACACTTCTTCTTGCCTACACAGATAGCATGAACCCCAGTGGCCTGAAATGCGATCGTTTGCAGTTAACGGCTACTCTGGACTTTTTGGAACACCATAAACATGTTAGGTCCATTTTATTGAAACTGTACTTTCATCCATTTTGTCCTAATCTGGTCGTTTCATGATAGATTAATGGTTTATATATATATTTTTTTTTTGTGGTAGCATGAAAATCTAAAAAAAAACAACAACAACGTTAAAAGCACAAATCCATTTTGAACTGCCTGCATTTTGCTCTACAACCACGTCCAAGACTCAAAATTTAGAGTTCTTGGTTTTTAGTGAAGAGTTTCCTGTTAAACCATTCATCGTTTTTGCTGATTAATCAATACAGATAGTTTTTCCAGGTTTCCGATCAGCTGTTATTACGAGAGTGGCCTCTAGAGACGATTCAGTGACACTGCGTGCTGTTCATTTTTTACATGTGAGACTGCTTGCTGCACAGAGGGCTATATTATATTATATATTAATTATGTATTTTATTTAGAACATTTTCATGATTCAGTAGTTTTTTGTTTGTTTGTTTGTTTGTTTGTTTGTATTAAAGTTCAGTTCTATTTTACATGGAGTGTTCTAGTGTCCATTTTTTTTATTTTTATATTGGTTGATTAATCAGTTATCAGCAAGTACAATCCAACCTAGCTTTCGGTATTGGTGAAATCCACTATCGGTCGACTTTTCATGTCAAATTAGTACTTTAGTCTATCAAGTTCTTTCACCTTCTCATTTTTACACATCATGTGTCCACAAAAATCAACTTCACACGCTTTAATTTAGCTTCATTCTCAGCCATCACGCTCATCATCTCATAGATCGGTACCTAGTGAAGTTGCCAAAATTAGTGCAACAGTGCGAGGAACAAAAAAAAGAAATAAAACATCACTGTGTTTTTCCTCTTAAACTTAATTACATCAGCAGTAAGAGCGTCATGTGACGTCAATGCAACAATAGCGTTATGTGACGACAATAACTTCTCAGAGGAACAAATACTCCACCAAAATACACTTCTTTAGCACCAGAATCACTAAACAAATCAAAAACATGGTGTTTTAGAATACACATTTACTTTAATGATAATGTGGGACAGCTTTACTGTGTGGATGTGGGTGTTACAGCGCCCCTAGTGGCAATGAACTCTCACTGCATGTCAGGTGTTTTTGGGTGTGTCAAGTTGTGTGCTGGTTGTCAAACAAGTTCTAGGTTTTCAGACATGGTGTGTTTTTGAGTTCCTGCTGAATTATTCAGTCATGTTTCCGGATATGAAGTTCTCCATTTGGTGTTTGTGTTGGATTTGTTGTGGTTGTTTTGCCATCTCAAAAGATGCCAAGGTAGAATATACATTTATTTACAACTTTTCTTTCCTGTCATTTTCACTGTTCTTTATACAATCTATTGTTTGTGTCAGGTGATTAGTGTGTGTGTTGTGTCAGATGGTCAGCATGTAAATTCCTGTAGCAGGAAAAGCACCTGGTTTGCATGATGGTATTATTCAGATACATTTGACAATAATGATTGTAAAAAAATTCCTGTGTTCAAATATGGGTTGCCAGATTGGTTGAAAATCAATTGTTTTATATAGTTAGTTTTTGTCCCCTTTCAAATTCTATTTATATTTACAGTATTTATCAGACGCCTTTATCCAGAGCGACTTATAATTAACTCATTCATTTAAATGAGTAGTTAAGGGCCTTGCTCAAGGGCCCAGCATTTGAATTTGATCTCACTAACTTCTGATCAGAATTAAACACTGAGACACTAAAATATTATACAAGATCCATCATTAAAAATGGCTTACCAATCGAAATCTCACGACAGCTGTTTACTTTTGTTCATATTATGATACCGTTACGCATGTAAGAAATGAAGCATGTTATTAAGAGGACACTGGAGGTACCATAGAGTTTTGCCTACATTCAAAGCTTTGTCTGAAAGCACAACATGTGCTTTTCTCTCTTTCTGCTTTGTTGTTCAGCTATCGGGTTAGGGGCCTTGCTCAGGGGCCCAGGAGTGGCTGCATGGTGTGGCTGGAATTTGAACTCATGACCTTTGGATCCAAAGTTTAATGCCACTAAGCAACCAACTCGAAACCAGCTCTGTTGTAAAATAGCCAAAGAATCTTACGTTTTAGTCAGATCAAGAGAAACAAACTGATTTCATATCTGAAAGCATCAAGTAAAAAAAAATGTTATGAATTCGGGTTCGTGTTGCCAAAAACTGCACACAAAAATGGACTTGTTTGTTAAAACAGGTGCATGTAAAAGATCTCACTTTCTATTATCTCTATTAGCTTAATCCCCTTATCACTGAGGAGCAGTTGCTGTGGGTGGGCGGCGGAGCCGGGAACGTGCACACATACCGGATTCCCCTTCTCAGCTTCACCCCGCGTGGACATCTGGTGGCGTTCGCAGAGGCTCGAAAAACATCCTCGACTGACATGGAGGCCAAATTTATAGCCATGCGGCGCTCCACAGATAAAGGTGTGTGATCCAGTGCAGCCTCTCTCACAAATACAGAGTCACTGTCCTGTGTTAATGGTCTCTTCTGCTTTAGGAGCTACATGGTCTCCAACTTCCTTTATAGTGGATGATGGGTTTCACACCGATGGCTCAAACTTAGGCTCTGTTGTTGTGGATGAAGAAACAGGATCCCTGATGTTGATCTATTCTCTGTGCTTCTACCGTTATAAATGCAGCCCTTCGAGCACCATGTTAATAGAAAGTCTGGATGATGGTGTGACTTGGAGCGCTCCTCGAAATCTCTCCGTCCAACTTGGGGTCAAGAGCTTCATCCCAGGACCAGGATTTGGCATTCAGGTACCATCTCTAGGTCTTGCTTTTGGGCAATTTCGTGTCAGTCGTTATTGTTGCAATGAAAAATCTCTTTTTTTTCCCCCCTAACAGAAGCATTATCCTCCTGCGAAGGGGCGTTTGGTGGTGTGCGGTCACGGCACCATCGAGGGCGACGGGGTTTTCTGTATCCTGAGCGACGATCACGGGCGCACATGGAGGAACGGAGGCTCTCTGAAGAGCATTCCTTATAACCAGCCCAAACAGAAAGAAGACTTCAACCCTGATGAGTGTCAGGTATGAACATGAGATATTTGTCCAGAGATATAAAGTGTATCTGTAAATCATACTTGAGTTGAACTCCATTTCAAATTTCTGAATGATATGAGAAATCTGATTCGAACAGCATTTGAGTATTTGACTTGTATTGGACTCAAGGATGCAATAATTCTCCTAGAAAAAGCCCAAAACTGTGGATTTGTGAGGTTTCATTTCCTAAAATACAAATCGAATTGTACACCTCGACGCCGCGTTAACCATCAACACGACTTCAACACGCTTCAGATCAAACACGTGGGTCAAAAAAATACAACCTAGCAAAGCAATCTTTAAAAAAAAAAGTTAATTAACAAATACAATTACAGTATTATGTCACAAAGTAGAAGAACTATTAGTATTCAGTGGATAAATAAAATTTAAGTTAATTATTTTAGATAAAGGAAAACTGAATATTTAGAGCTTTAGTTTTTTGGGATTTCAGGGATTTTGGACTGAAAATGAAGCCAGCAGAGTCAAAAAGTCGCACACAGACAACAGATGCGTGTAGAAAAGACGTTCAACAGAGGTGCAAAATGTAATAGTATGTAAAAAGTATATACATTTATGATTCCGTGTAGTTGAGTAGATTGTAAAAGTTGCTTATATCTTTGTCTGTAAAACTAAAAAGCAACCTAATGACTTGATGACTTAAGTAAAATTTGAAGTGCATTCACTCAAATAATTGACTCAAATTTCTTATTTGGAAGTGAACATCTGAATCATTGTTGTAGATAAATGACCACCTTTTTTATTCCACCCCCTGATTAAGTCATGGTTTGTAGTTTGTGATTAGCTTCATGACATTTTAGCCTGTTGTCTTTTTGTTCTCACATTGGATGATAAGTTCCCCCTTTTGAGTATCGCTTCCTCATTCCCGTCTTTCTGTTCTTCTTCAGGAGCTGTTTCTCACACATTAGCGAACGATTTCGTGATTTCCAAAAAAGCATTTCTATTTTTAATGGGATGAGTTTAAATCCTTACAACTAAATCACAGCTATACATGAACAACATTCGGCCATGTTTTTTTTAGGTGGAAGGGGCAAACTCCAATAACTGGAGATGCACTAACCAATCACGAGCATTTGTAAGCTTATAAATGTATAAAAGAGCAGACATTACTTCTCTCTAAACGTGTTATTTTGCCTTAAAAAATGTGCCTGGCTGATTTCACGTTTACGTTTTGCTCTCCCTCTGATGTTGGTTTCATCACTAGCTGGTGGAGCTGCAGGACGGCACCATCGTGATTAATGTACGGAACCAGAACAGATACCACTGCCACTGCAGGATGGTGGTACGGAGCCTGGATGGAGGAGAAACTCTGCCTGTGGAAGAGCTGAAGTTTGACCACGTTTTGGTGGATCCTGTGGTGGCGGCTGGAGCTCTGCAAAAGGATGGACTGCTGTACTTCAGCAACCCGGCCAACTCCCAGAGAAGTGAGTGAAAAGGGTATTAAATGTCAAATTGTGACGTCTAGACGACTGGGTCTTGGACAGTTATAGGACAGTTCCATGTCTGCCATGGAACTGTCCTATAACTGTCCAAGACCCAGTCGTCTAGACGTCACAATTTGTCAAACTCGCTCAATTCCATACTCTGATGTCTTCCTGTTGTTTCTGTTCTTCAGGGGTGAATCTGACTCTGCGCTGGTCTCTGTCTAATGGCAACTCGTGGGAGAAGAAGACATTTCAGATCTGGCCAGGTCCGAGCGGTTATTCTTGTTTAACATCTGTCAAAGATGACAAGAAACACATTTTTGTCATTTATGAAAAAGGCCATAAAGACTATTGCGAGACCATCTCTTTGGCAAAAATCAGTCTGTATGGTGGCTTGTAGAAGCCCTGCTACAGAATCCAACATTACTAGTGTGCGAATGTAAATGCAAATACTTGACGACTCGACTGGATTTGGTCTTCACCAGGGATTATTATTTCTCAGGAAGAGTGAAGTGAAGAATTGACTGTGGTCCATTACTGCTCTGTCACATCTCTACAAACTTCCTGCCAATCACACACAAACCGGTGACATCTCACTTGCTTTAGATGTTAATTATAGACAAAATGATGATATTTTTAGGATTTTTATCAGTCTCAATTTTAGCCTTCAGTAAAAAAAATTATAATAAAAATAATAATAAAAATAAAATCTTTCCCCCAAATAATCGATATTTACTAAAATCGAAGCACGAAACAAATCACTGTCGAGGAAATGACTGTTTACAGATATAACACGGAACAAACGTTCTTATCTTAAATGTTCCACAACATCAAATCTAACTATAATGTAAAATAATATAATAACTGTGTTTTCCTATAAAAATAGAGTAGCGTGTGATTGTGATTTGTACTGTTTTACTGCTTAATTAACATGAAGGTGTACAGTGATCAATGTTCAAACTATGAAATGTATTTAATGTGTATTTGAAGATGATTCAGAATGAAAGAGAAGTCAGAGTAATCGTCGCTTGATGTCGATAAACCAGGAATAAACAAAGTAAACAAAAAAAATTATAAATATAATTCATATTAATAATATTGATATATATATATGTACACAGTGAGAAAAATAAGTATTTGAACACGCTGATATTTTGCAAGTTCTCCCACTTGGAAATCATGGAGGGTCTGAAATTGTCATCGTAGGTGCATGTCCACTGTGAGAGACATCATCTAAAAAAAAAAAATCCAATAATCACATTGTATGATTTTGTAACTATTTATTTGTATGATACAGCTGCAAATAAGTATTTGAACACCTGAGAAAGTCAATGTTAATATTTGGTACAGGAGCCTTTGTTTGAGGTTACAGAGGTCAAACGTTTCCTGTAGTTTTTCACCAGGTTTGCACACACTGCAGGAGGGATTTTGGCCTCCACTCCTCCACACAGATCTTCTCTAGATCAGTCAGGTTTCTGGCCTGCCGCTGAGAAACACGGAGTTTGAGCTCCCTCTAAAGATTCTCTTTTGGGTTTTGGTCTGGAGACTGGCTAGACTATATATAGCCTATATATATACATTTATTTATATATTTACATATAAATGTAAGAAGCTGGGGTCAGAGCATAGGCTCAGCCATGTTACAGCACCCTGAAGCACAAAAGGGTTTAAGGGCTTTGCTAAAGGGCCCTGAAAGTGGCAGTTCGGCAATAATGGGTCTTGAACCCGTGACCTTCCGATCAGTAACTCATTAATCACTACTGCTTCATAGACAACCTAGTGCTTTAGTGATCAATAGAAATATATCCTTTTGGGTTTTCCTTCACTGATCTTATTTATTTGACTCTATTTGATTTACACTTGCCACATCTCAGGTTGTCTCTCTACTTACCACATACGACAGTTTCGTGAGTTCTTTGCTCGTAATTGCTTAAACGTCACATGATCTCATTCTCAACACTGAAAGCACCACTTCATCTTCTCCGTTCCATAAAGCGGTTCAGCTCCTGTTCTGCGCTACTGCTGAAACACTGAAAAAAGAAACCCATCTCCATATCCACACATCTGTTATTTATCAGTGCTGCATGCATGCAGACAAGAATAGCATTATTTTAGCTTATTGGGAGTGTGAAGGGTTTCTTTGTCCTGCAGACTGTCTCTTGAGTAACTCTGTGGTTTGTGCTGGTGCACGGCCCCATTGTTCTGTGTTCTGTGTAACATATATTTGCTCTGTAGCCAATAAAGAAATGCTTTGGACACGTTTATTAGTGGTGAAAGTATAATATTTAGGTTATTCAAATAAAAAAAAAACATTTTGGAAACACATTGGAGTATTTTGAACTTTCAATAGACCTGA
>MU551630.1:2460399-2507899 GCA_024362625.1 Silurus asotus
CTTTTCTTTATCACTTCACTTTATTTCTCATCCAAATTACTGCTCTTCTCCGTGTGTGTGTGTATGTGTATGTGGGGTGGGTGGGGGGGGATGCTAACCTAGCTCACAGCTAGCTCGAGTTAGCTACACAGAACCTACACTTCTACATGTTCGTGTTATAAAATAAATATAAGTATATATATGTGTATATGTATTTATTTATGTATGCACGGCGATCTTAATGCTAGTTAAGTCGTTCCTATGTACACTGTATGTCCCCTGGTCGTACCTTAGCATAACATTGGGACAGATTTCATCAACATGTCCACATATACACATTAAAATATATACATTATAGTATAAATAACGCGTGTAGGGTTTTTAATTGTATTAAAAACACGTGTATTTGAGTTTGTATGTGTTAAAAAACCTCCACTCGGTGGTTTGTTAGCCGGAATGCTAACTCTCCAGAAAACCTAACTCCGCTTAGGACTCGTACAATACTCCGATTTACACTCGGAAATGCTGAACGAGTTGTTGAATGTCGTTTTGAATGCGTATTTTGGGGAGTAATACAAAAAAACAGGGTCAAATTATTAAATACTGGAGCGTCACGGACATTTAGCTCCGATGCTAACGGCCTTCGCCGGAGTGGCCGCCATTTTGTTTTTTTTGTTCTTGTACGCGAGCGCTAACGCACGACTTGTATTTCCGACAATAATAACACTGAACATTTGTATAATCACGTGAAAAACGTGTGTAAATACACGTCTGTTTATTCACCACTCTGTGTTATTTTTACTCCTGTATGTATTCGTGTGTGGGAACAAAACAAGTCGTACACATAACACCCCCCCCCCCTTAAAAAAAATGTCGTCTCGGCTAATACAAATCCCGGGTGTCGGGTTTCTGTTTAGCCAGAAATTATTATTATTACGTGTTTATTAAACAAATACACGATAATCATTTTACAAATATATTTAATTAATCACAATATTGGTTTTATTTACAAACATTGCTGCTCTTTTTCAACCGTAAAGAGGCCTAGCTAGCTAGCGGAGAGATGCTAACACAGTCTGTAGGATTCACACCATTTATTTCGTAATTTTTATTTATTTTGAGTTTGTAGTATTTATTTGTTTATTCACAAATTAAAAACAAACACACGTAAATTTTCTTATTTCGCGTATGGTGTCGGTTCCGTCCACGTTAGCATGTGGCTAAAAGCTACACGGGTTTAGGCCGTGAGATCCTTATAAACCACGACGTGTTTCGAGATTTATTTATTTTTTAGTTTTTTTTTTGTGTTTATAAATTTATCAGCATCGTTTTATGAATCTAATGATGCCGAAATAAAGGTTGTAATGTTTCGGGTTGGTAGCGGTGTGTTGACGCTCCACGGTGCTGATGGCGCTTTTCTGTAGTTCTGTTGCGGTTCGATGTTTCTTGGCGGTATAATCCACGGGTCACGATATTAATCGACCGATTATCGACCTTACAAACACACAGCGTGGTGGTGGAAATGAAACATTCGTGCATGTTGTTTTGTGTGTCTACTTTATATACTGCACACACACACAAATGTCTACTTATTCTCATGCTATCATTTATTGTAACGCTTTTAGTATAATTTTTATGCCTTGTGCTGCTGCAATGCGTGTTTTTCCCCCCAAAGGATGAATAGCGATCTATCTATTAAATAGATAGACAGATGGATGGATAGACGCACAGATTAAGAGTGAGATTATTGGTCGTTTGTTAAGATGTAAACGAAAAAAATCGCACAAATCCCGTGTCCGATTCGCGATTAATGCGAACGTAATCGGTTTCTATAGAAACGGATTTTGTCAGGTTTAAAATTGGGTCACTGGTTCAGGACCCGAGTTTCCCATCGAGAAGTTTAATCGTGTTCTGACTCTGAGTGGAGCCACGGCGTGTAAACGCTGTCGTTACGTAACCCGTCACGCTTTAGTGTACACACCGAACTGAATCTGTGTGGGATTTTTATTGGCGAGCAGAGAAACTCGCACCATCAACCCCGATGTTGCCATGGCTGCGGCTTCCCTCTCCCCCCACCCCCCCCTCCTCCCACACACACTCGCATGCATAGGGACATCAGTTATAATGCATCACCATGGCAACCACATCTGTCCGGTCTGTGCGAAAGTCACTTGTTCCTGTAGGTTCACATCACGCAGGCTGCAAATGGTGTGGGATTTTTAATCCCTGCACCTTCGCCTTCTCTTTCTATCACTCTTCATAGTTTCAGGTGCTCGAAAGCTTTATTATTTTTTCTCTCCGGTTTACAGGCAAAATCCGAAATCGCACGTTTGTATTTTTTCACGTTTGGGGAGAAAGCGTATGCCACGTTGTTGTAGGATATCATGACACGTTCGTTCCTTCATTAAAGAATTAATACACGTCTGAATAAAAGGTTTTTCATAAACAGGTCCAGGAGAAAACGAGACGTGTCGGAGCGAAGAATTAGTCGAGCCGAATTAGTGCGAAACTCACGTGTTGCTCGAGCCTGTGATCAGTGTATCAACAGAAAAAGGCACGATTTCTTTCTCTTCTTTTTCCTGGTGCACGGATTAGTTGATCGTGGCTGCAGTATGTTTTCGAGACGTCCATCTCGTTCGTTTGCTATTTTGAGTTCTGGGATTATTAAAATCGTAGGATTACGTTTGCTTGTCTGAAGGGAACGTGCATGATTCGATTTTAAAGCACGTGTCTTTGATTCACTATATAAATACAGCGATACGTCTGTTCTGGTATGTGTTCATGTGCTGGGACGAACAACAAAAAAACGTATATGTATGTAAAATGTATATTATGTATATAAGTATATAATAGGAATAGAACACATTGTAAAGCAAAGCAAGAGCATTCTGATGTTATGAATGGGATTTGATAATCATGAGTGAATCCAAGATTGAATTAAAGCAACAGCAGACATGGAGACACCAGAGAACAGGCGCCTGGACCTGTAATTTAAGCCTTTTAGTCCCTCATGGTGAAGAATGTTTGTCTAACACTTCAGGGGTGGAGGGAAAGCCCCAGACTCGTTGGGTCGAAATCTGGTGGATTTTCTTGGACATACAGAAGGATCGGACCGAAATCATTTTTCATCCCCATCCAAGCAATTCAGTGAGCTCTTGTGAAAGAGACCACACCCATGAACATCTTCAGAAACGTTTTTATTTCCATCAGTCAGGCGCTTGTGTTTATTTGCACCTTCAAGAATACTGAAAAGAAGAGACCCACCTCTAGACAGCAAAAAGTATTTCGACAGTGTATTATGAATTTCTCAACCTGGATGTAAACAATCAACTTTATTTCTACTTGTTGACGTCAAGAGACCCGTCTTATTTTCTCTCGTACTGGTAGAATGGTAGAATGATCGATTAATGAAATGATCGAGAAGCACAGCCCTACGTCTCAGTATATAATTTATACTCGAACGCATCAGGTAATTGTACGTGTCGTTATACGCTTTTCGAAATTCGTGTAATTGTATGCGAAATAACGTCCTAAACGTTTTGCGGTTTGGCTGAACTTTATTTACTTTATGAGGGGAAACCTGTTCATTCTCAGTAACAGTCCAGGATCTTTTATGCGATTCGAGACTTGTTTAGTTGCTGATGCAGCAATTTTGATTTATGAGGAGCTGTGTAACCAGCCATGGCATGATCACGTGTAGCAAGTTACTTTCATCACACACACACACACACACACACACACACATCTTTATATATGTGTGTGTCTCAGCTGCACCACTGAACTCTAACATGCACTTTTTTTTTTTGCTTCTCTTGTTTTTTTTTTTTTTTTGCATATGATTCCTACTGCAACCCCGCTGTAATAATTTCACTCTGTACTCATCCGATCTCACCGTTTCGTCACGTCCTGCATTAACATTCAGTCTGCCTGAAGCTCCGGCATCCACCCTAATAATGCCACTTAGAGCTTTGATGCCTAGGTGTCTTCTACATACCACAAAGATGATTAAATCTATTCCACCTGTCCTTAACTTCACTCGTTTTCTCTTTCCTTCTCCCCCCTCTTTAATTTGTCACCTGTCTGTTAAAGCATCCGTCTGTGAAAGTACAGACGATCCGCACCGTGTTATTAATGTGCTTCCCAGACATAATTAAAAGCCGCGGATTCGTGATGTTCCTTTGCTTCGAAGTTGATCCCGTCTTTCTCTCTTTTTGCGTGTCTGCAGTCTCAGGGCTCACCATACTCAATGAGCGTGCAGCGCAATGTCAGAGCGCTCTGGGCAAACAGCAAAGGGGAAGGATGGCAAAACCAAGTATGCGTCTCTCAACCTGTTTGATACCTACAAAGGAAAGAGCCTTGAAGTACAGAAGCCTGTTGGTGAGTATTTTTTTTTTTAATAATTATTAGAATGTTTTTGTACGATCACATCTCAGACCAGAGGTTGTTCTGTCTCTGAATGCTGAATGCAAGACGAAGCCCCACTTGAGCTCGAATATAATTTGTGTATAAATACAAACAGAATGACTATCTGACCATCTTGTCCTGGATTCCTGGGCTCCTGCTTTGTCCACCTCCGATCCTTCCTTCTGTCCTCGAACAGGAGGTCGATTAAATTGAGTCTCACCGCTTTTGCTCGGTTTAGGTTTCAGTTCGCGTCCTCGGGTGTAAAAGAGATACCTGTGGCTTTCACCGTGGCCTTCGTTCAGGGTGGTATTTTTTTCTGTCGAGCGTCAGGTGTGCAATCCGGCACACGATCTACATGACCGCAATGAACTCGCTAAAGAGTCCTCAGGAGATTTGGTCCAAAACTGCTTCAGCCAGTCGATTATCAGATGGTCATGTGTTTACGGTTTTAGGAAAATCCGTAAAAAAAAAAATCTACAAAGTTCACCGCAGAATACGATCAGTTTTGTTTATTTGATTAGTGTGTGTATATATACAAGAGTCCCCGCTTTATAATTTAGATGCGTTTCAAAATATCATCAAGATATGGTCTAGCCTACGCA
This sequence comes from Silurus asotus, assembly GCA_024362625.1. Classification (NCBI taxonomy): domain Eukaryota; kingdom Metazoa; phylum Chordata; class Actinopteri; order Siluriformes; family Siluridae; genus Silurus; species Silurus asotus. The sequence continues at coordinate 2,465,385 of MU551630.1, forward strand.
GGAGTCTTAAAGGATCAGTATGCGGTAGTTTACCGTAATTTGTTAATAATTGACAATACATAATTTAGCAAAACGGAGCAATTCACACAACTAAATTGTATAAACTATGCAGTATATAAATGTATGTATATGTTTGCCTGCTGCGCTTCTCATCCACCACAACCATGACCAGGATACGTGGATACTATATGCGAGATGAGCCGGTCGTTAATGTAAATTTGGAACGATTGACAGTTGCGTAGATGTTTTGAGATCGCTAGTTATTAACTCTCCAAAAGACATCCTCTACCACCAATCCAAGATCTTCACATGGTTTTATGGCAGTGGGATCTGGAACTGTAACGCAAGCTAGCCAAAAAGTGCTAATTAATAAAAGATCAAACTCCCAGAATATGTAGTTTGAGGGCTCATAATGGATACTGTATTGAGGAGAAATGAACACGACTAGACTAGGAGCATGCTGAAGCACTCTGCTGAGGGGCTTTGCCTGGTGTTTAAAGTGTTAACATACTGAAGGCTTCTCCTTCCGAATGATTAAAAATGCTACAGGAAGCTTGGTGTGCTTGCTGATCATTTTCTTTTCATCTCAGCTCTCTTGTAATCTGACACCCAGACATGGTGAACAGCTCTCTCTCTCTCTTTCTTTCTTTCTTTTTTTTTTTTTTTTTTTTGTTTGGCTGTGCATCAGGCTTGTGACTCGTTTCAAAAAGTTGTTTCCTTGCTGTGTACTGCTTGTACTTGTTCCAGCAGTAATTATCTTGTGTACCAAGTCACAACAGAGAGCTATAAATCCCTGAGCTGTAAACATGTGATGGGAAACATACTACTTCTTCTTCTAACCGGCTCTCATATTATCCTCGTAGTTGCCCCTCGTCATGGCTTGCAGTCTCTTGGTAAAGTTGCCTCTGCTCGGCGTATGCCCCCCCCTGCCAACCTGCCCAGTTTGAAGGCGGAGAACAAAGGCAACGACCCCAACGTCTCGCTCGTTCCCAAAGACGGCACAGGATGGGCAAGCAAGCCAGAATCAGCAGACCCAAAGAGGTAAATCTGTTTAATTGTATAATATCGTATCAGAGTCGTTATAATTAAATTACTCTTTAAAAAAACAACCTCCCGGTGGTCTTTTTTTGTAATCGGGGCAGAAGTTCACTAGAGGATCGTCTTATAGTTTTTCCTCATAAACCAGGGGCCAGAGATCTAAAAAAAAAAACGGGGGATTACTGTATTTTCAAACCAGTACAAGCATTTCTCAAAACAATAAGTACAAACAGCACAACGGATTTTGTTGAAAAAAAGCCCGTAATTAAGTTCTCAAAAGTCTTTAGTTCATCTCTCGAAAGTATTTGTGTAAATAAACGTCTCATCGCCAATCAGAACGACAAGGTTTTTTTGTTGTCGTTGTTCACAAACGAGTCAAAACGCTTAGTCACGTCGTAGAATTTCTTCAGCACAAAGTTACACATTACTGGGATGTGTTTTTTTTTTTTTACTGTACTAGTGTTCGTTCGGGAAATTGCTATCCCGTCTTTACGCTCGCTAGGTTCACCTCTGACCTGTTTTAGAGAACCAGACGATCGTCTGACACTTTTGCAAAAAAAGTTTTTTTTTTGAAATTTTAGCTTGATATATTCTGACAACTGGTTCAACAATTTTGCATTCAATGCTGTATTATTTTTTTATCAACATTTTTTTTATATTCTTTTTGTTTTAACCCAAAACTCAATCCAGCTATTTTCTGAATTTCTTTTTTTCTTTTTCTTTTTTTAAAAATTAATTTTCTTTTTTTTTAAATTTAAAATGTATTTTTTTTAATTTATTATTAGTTTTTTTTATATATATATATAAATCTAAACCTCAATCCAGCGATTTTCTAGATGGGATTAGAATTTAAAATGTTTTTATTTTATTTTATTATTATTATTATTATTATTATTATTTTTTTAATGACCCCAAACCTCAATCCAGCAATTTTCAGTATTAGAATTATAATTTTATAAAAAAAAATTTTTCTTCACTGATCTGATGTGTCCAGCCGAAAGGTGCTGATTTAATCGTTTTGTAATATATGTGATGAACCGCTCATTTTCAGTTAAAACACAACCATTGACTCCTCATACATTTCATAATTGCAAATCACTGTGTTGGAAACACACAAGGTGCTGTTACAGGACAACATTTTACAGAAATAAGTTCAGGATAGCTAGCAATCCATGGGTTTATTTATTTTTGTATTGCTGCATATTTCGAGAAAACCGAAACCAGTTGCTCAAAAGTTGCTCCTGACAACATTCGGGTTGCATCCCGAAAACGTCCTATTTCAACATCTCGCTCCTTTCGCACTCGTCTGACGTGCGCCTCTTCTTACTCCCGCAGTACCGATGTATCGTCAGCACCGCAGCCGGAGTCGCAGCAGCCTGCGGCTTCACAGACGCCTGCGCCGAGCCTGCCGAGAACTCCTCCAGCTCAAGAGGTGCCAGTTTTCACAAATCACTGCGTTCCACACTTTGCTTCATTGTACAATTAAATGTGTCTTAATTGCTTGAAGCACCGTACGTTAAACCATTGGGCCGTTATTCCCAGGACACATATCGCCGAAATACATCTTTTTAAAGTACCAATGAACTCGATCTTGTTCTTTCTAGGCCCCAACTACAGCTATAGTCGCAGGGACAAGGTCCTGGGCTCAGGCCAGTGTTACACTTGGAGTACAAGGAGATGGTGAGATTTGGTTCCTCAATTGAAATGTATTGTTTAAAGGAGGTGTTTTATTAAAATGTTGAATGAGCCTGAGCTGCTTTCATACGTTTGATTGAACGAGACGCTTTTAGCACGACATGAAATTACGCCACTGCTGTAATCGCTACTCGCTTCTGGTTCCCTTCAGGTGGAAAGGGATCAAACCAACCGTCGCCATTCTCTCGCGAGGAATTTCCCACCCTGCAGGCGGCGGGCGACCAGGACAAAGCTGGCAAAGAACAGGCCACTGCAGATCAGTGGTATGGGCCAGGACCAAGCCTCCGCCCCCAGAGTACGTATACTGCACTTTTATTTATTTATTTATTTATTTGTTCGTTTTGTTTGTTCTCTTCAGTCGGCGTGCAGCCTTTTGTTGTCACCGTTCCGCAATCAGAATGCCATTGCTTTATAGTAAAAACCCGCCTTTCCCTTCCAGATGTGACGAGTTGGCGGGATGGTGGGGGCCGTGGAATGGCGCCCACCATAGCTGGGGAGGGGATGGCAGAGGGCAGCCTTGTGGCAGCCATGGGAATGGAGGGTGCAGCTGGGGCCCCTCTCCTTCAGAATCCCCCCCATGGGCCACCTAGAAACCCGCCTGCAGGCAGTCCCACCCTTCCCCTCCCCCAGCCTCCGGTTGGCCCGCAGTTCGCTTACAGAGGAATCCTGCCTCCCTTCGTGAGTACTGTGAATTTTTATTAGATTTTTTTTTATGTAGATATATTGTTTATTACAGTGGTAGTTATAAGTTGTTATATGATATAATGCAAATGTAAAAGTTCGATAAGTTTGTGGGTCAGAACAGTTTTGGCAGAAAAGGGGGAAACCATCACAATATTCGGCAGGTGGTCATGTTAATCCTGATCGGTGTATGTACTTCTCTAATCAGTTTGTTCTCTTTCAGATGTACCCACCGTTCCTGCCCTTCCCACCGCCATATGGTCCACAAGGGCCTTACAGGTTTCCAACACCCAATGAGGCCCCTAGGTAAGACGCGTACATATAAATATATATATTAATTTTATTTTACATTTAAAGTAAAACACATTCTATTTACTAAAAGTGCACGTAATCTGAAGGAAAAATTTGTATATATATAATATGTTAATACGCATTGTCTATTCCATTGATCTCTTAGCAACAGTCTGCTCTCTCTTTATTTTTTCTTCAGGTTCTCTCGTTCACAGGGTGGGCCTGCACCAGAGGGGAGGCCACCTGGTGGCCCCCGTGGCGAGATGGTCAAACGCCCCTCCATCCTAAAGCAGGATGACCTTAAGGAGCTGGATGAGTTAGACCATGAGATAGATGAAGGATGGGCTGGTAAGGAGGGTGTATGAAAAGTTTCTAGGATCTTTTGATCTTTTTTCAGTTCGTTTTTTTTTTTTTTATATATATATAAGCCTGTTTGTTTATTTTTTAATCAGGGGCACAAGAGGAGATTGACTACTCGGCCAAGTTAAAGTTCAGCGACGATGAAGGGGAGGAAGAGGGGGATGACGAGGAAATCGAACACAACAACGGAATTCTGTAAGTTTTGTAGAAATGCACGGTTGCATAACGCCGGTTTAGATTTTATGTATATAATTATAATGCGTGCGCATCTGTCACCTCCTGTTTTTAGGGAACAAAGGGAGCAGCAGAAATCCCAAGACGGACCTGCCCTAAGTTCACGTTCCCAGGCATCTGATAGTGGAAGCAGTACAAGGCACACACCTCCTGTCCCCACTGATGAGGCTGCCCCAGGACCCTCCAGCAAGCCAAACTGGGCCGAGGAGGGGGGAAGCAGCTGGGGTGGTCAGGCAAGCGCTGGACCCTACCAGGTAAGACCCACATGACTGACACAGCAGATGCCGACACACCCTTCTATTGCTTTTGCACCAGCCAGCAATGATACGAGTCAAACTAAGGCTAGGAACACGATTTGAAGGGCACATAAAGTGCTTCCTGGATGACTTACTGCCAGGTGCTTTTGCCTGTATGCAGGAGCGTAGGCCTGGACACGGTGGTCCTCGGGAGCAGCCCTCCCCCCCACCAATTTCACTTCTTGGGCAGGGACCCAACTCCTACTACCGAACGGTAACTTGGGGCACGGGTCCAGGTTGTGAAGGGACAACATCTGCCTAGTGGCGGGTAGAGTTGCAAAGGGGCAAAACATTTCCGGTCAGTTTCCGGAAACGTGCAATTTGGGAAACATTCCAAGTTAGAAACTTATCAGGTATTTAATGGAATTTATTAGAAATTTGGGGTCATCTATATAAACTGTATCATATACAAACAAAAATATAAACATTTTGTTTGGCCATAAGCTGAAATGCATGCAAATTAATAGATTTTTCTTATTTTAATGACATTTTTGACTTGGTTTTAACCGCTAGTATAAAATATATATCTATTTGTTGTGCAACAGCTTACACACAGCACAAAAACGTTTTAAACATAAACATACTCACTAACAATTATTTTGCTGTGCATTTTTTTTTTCTCCCAACTACATTTAAGTCCCCTGTAATTCCCAATTTATTCCCAAATATTTCTGTTAATTTTAATGGAAAGTTTCCAGTCATGTAAATTCCTGGAATTTTGCACCCCTAGTGGTGAGTGGTGGTAATGAGACCCTGGTAGAGATTTGAAAATAAGGGATACCTTTCATGCACATTATTTGTTTTTCCCACCTCAGATCTTATTGTCCCGCCCTCTGCCTTTGTTATGTGTACAAGACCACTGCAGACGCCGTGACAGGGGAAGGGGAACTTTAAAATAGGACTACACAGGACTATTTTTGCACCACTCTTACAAACAAATTTCAGAAAATATTGATTTAAAACTCAATATTGCCTGCCCCTAATGTGAGCATGGTCATGGTGTTGGAGTCAATGCGCTGTTTGTGTGTTAACAAGCTTACTTAGTCACTTAATTATTTATTTTCTTTTGTCGTCATCTCAGCAGGAACGGGCCTCAAACCAGTCCGTGCCCCAAAAGCTGTCTAATAATAATAATCAGGTCCAGCAGCCTAAAGGACCTACACCTCCTCCAGCCCTGATTAATCAGACACAGGGTGAGGATGAAGATGAAACATGGCGCCAGCGGAGAAAGCAGTCGTCTTCGGAGATCTCTGCGGCAGTCGAACGTGCTCGGCGTCGCCGCGAGGAAGAGGAGCGTAGGATGGAGGAAGAGCGGCGTGCTGCATGCGCTGAAAAGTTGAAGCGGCTGGATGAGAAGCAGCAGCAGCAGCAACAACAACAGCAACAGCAGCAGCAACAACAACAGCAACAGCAGCAGCAACAACAGCAGCAGCAGCAGCAACAACAGCAGCAGCAGCAGCAACAACAGCAGCAGCTGCAACAACAACAGCAGCAACAGAAGCCCAGTGCTGCCGTGGAGGTTGCTGCGAACAGCCCCACTCCGTCCTTAACCACTTCAGCTTCTTCATCCAGCACCAGTCAGCCTCCATCACCCTGTGTAGACACAGAGGAACCACCTCTCGCATCTGCTCAGTTAGGTGGCGCTACACTGGCGCTGACTGCTAATAACAGACAAAGAGCTGGCAGCAATAGCAGCTATGACTCTAACACTGGTTAGTTTTGATTTGTGTTTCTGAAATATTAGGTCATAATAACTCCAGACTGAAATTAAAACCTCTTGCTTATTCCATTTTATTTCTGTTTTTTTTTTCAGATGCACAACAGGTTGTTCCACCTCCTGCCCCCCAGCATCAGCAGCCCCATGATGTTCCAGCACCAGGGGAAGTCAAGGAGGAACCCGTGCCAAGCAGCACTCATGTTCGCAGTAGCAGAAGTGGTGATGAGACGGTGAAGGTTGAGACAATTTCAGGGGGAGCCGGAAGGCCAGGGGGTGGGATGCCTGGCCAGGGCTTTTCCAAGTATCAGAAGTCCCTTCCGCCTCGTTTCCAGAGGCAGCAGCAGGTTTGTGTCTATTAATAGTTTACCTGAAAGTATTCCTGAACTTGCAGAACGGTTGTATTCGGCGAACGAGTGAAACACTTATGCGGTTTAATTGCACACAGGAACAGCTCCTGAAACAGCAGCAGCAGTGGCAACAGCAGCACAGCCAAGCTGCCCAAGTTCAGCTCCAGCCACAAGCACCTCAACAGACTCCTGGCGCCGCTCCACAGCCAGGTCCCAAACAGCCTGCTCTATTCCCTGGCTCCATGGGACGGCCGCCACCACTGCCCATTAACTTTGATCCTCGGTGGATGATGATGCCCTACATGGACCCTCGTATAATGCAGGGTCGCCCCCCACCAATGGATTACTATCCGGCCAGCATGCATCCCACCGGTTTGTTCACAGCGTTCCATGTTCACATTAAACGTGATGTCTGAATTGAACGACACTATATTTTACATCACATAATTTGTTTTTAGGGCTGATGAGTCGGGAGCGTTCGGATTCCGGTGGCTCTGGCTCGGAGCAGTTTGATAGGCAGCAGCATGGAGGTCCCCCCCATGCTCATCGTGGTACACCACCAATGGATCCTAAACTGGCTTGGGGACCAGAGGTTTTCCCAGGGGGCGGAGAAGGACGGGCTCTGAGTTCCCCCTTAAGGCAGAAACAAGCTTTGGAAGAGGAGGACATGGGCAAAGGTGCCAGGTAAAGACTTATGGTTATGGTTTCATCCTCTGGGCTCTATTTCAGGTAGATGGAAGACTGGGTGTAAGTTTTTTTTTCTTTTCCCTTGCATCATGTGTAATGTTATAATGTTATGCCTGTTTGGTGTGTATTTAATAGTTTTTGTGTTGTCACATCTGTTTTATGTACAAACACTTAAATTATCGGCGAATAATTTGGAGTTACGATGTGACTTTCCTACTGTAACCCTAATTTTTTCCATTTTTTATATTTATATACTAGAAGTGACACTCCTCCGGTGCGCAATCAAGACGGTGGTCCAGGTTCCATTCAGCCACCTCTTGTGGGTACAAACTCTCCTTCTGGCTCTACTGATAAATCAATATCCCCTGTGGGGACGCAAGTTGGCCATCACCAACCCTTCTTGGGAGGGCGTGGCAATTACAGCAGCTTCCCAGATCCAGGATCCAGGATGGTTTCTCACCCACAGCAGAGGGTTAATACTGCAGAAGTCCGTGGCTTTAGTCATCATGATGAACCACCACAGAGCGGCCAACAGAATCAAATATGGGGTGCTCCACATCCCCACTTTGACCGTAATGGCCGCACTGATCTCGCGCCCTTAGACAACACCCATTTGCAGCATCACCATGCCCATCCCTCTCATTACACTCTGCATCCACACAAACAGGAGAATGGTAGAGAGAGGGGAGGAGAGCCCAAAAAGACCGGATCCTCTCCTCCACTTCCCCAGCAATGCCCTTCTTCTTCCTGCTCTTCTACCTCCTCCGCCTCTTCAGCCAGGGAGGATGGTAGCGGGAAGCAGTCACTACGTCACTCCCCACACCAGCATGAGCATGACACTGGACCTCGTGGTGTTGGTGGACGGAAACATGACAAACCAGGCAATACCTACTCTCACTCACAGTCCTCCCAGCATTCGGTGCAGCAGCACCACCCCAAATCTAACTCCCGTAGTCGGGAGCAAAAGACTGAAACTCATTGGGGCCCAAGACCTGGAAGCAGTAGTGCAAGTGGTGGATCTGTGCATAACAGAAAGGGAGGACACACAGGCAGGGAGGATTTGACCCATCAGGTTGATAAGCCCATTGTCCAGTCAGGGGTGGGTAACCCCAACAAGCGAATGGGTCCTATTAAGCGACCTGTGCTAAAGGAAATAAAAAGAGAACTTGGTGAAGGTGAGGGAGGAGAGAAAAACAGCATTGGCTCTGCAAAAGATAAAGACCAAACTGCCTCTCATGTGTCAGTTAAACAAACGTCAGCCTCTGGTTCTCAAGCCCCATCCGGACCTTCCAGGAAAGATGAAAGCGCTCTGCCGGGAAAGCCGAGAAACGGTGGGAAGGATAGAGGTGCTGGTGGCGCCATGAGCAAATCATCCAAAGAAGGAGAAAACTCTGTCCAAACCACTGGTTCTTTAGCTCCACCTTCCAGGAGGGACAGAGAGCATTCTTATGAGACAAGTAGCAATGCAGGAGGTGGTACATTCCACGCGGGCTCTTCCAGAGGAGGCCGAGCGAGCCGTGGAAGGGGCGAGTTCTATGGTCGGGGCAGAGGCTACAGAGGCAGTTATGCAGGAAGTGCACGTGGTAGGGCAGGAGGCCGAAGCAGCCGAGACTACAGAGCCTCTGCCAACAGCGGATATCACCACGGTTCCTCTAACCAAGATCACAAGAGGGAAGGGTCGTCTGGCAGACACGGCCAGGGAGGCCCCCAGCCAAACCCTGGACGTGCCCGGAACCACAGCGAAACCCGAAGTGAAGGCTCTGAGTATGAAGAAGTGCCGAAAAGAAGGAGGCAAAGAGGTTCCGAGACAGGCAGTGAAAGCGCGGCTAGTGACCTTGCACACTCTGACAGGGAGGATCGTAAAGCACCTACTAAGAAAGGAACAGGGGGAGAGAACCAAGCTTTGGGCAATGCAACATCTTCAGCACCACCAAGAAATACCCAAACCAGAGTGTTCACGCCTAGAGGAGTGCCTTCGAGACGCGGCAGGGGTGGAGGTGCCGCCGGAGGAGGTGTCTACAGAAATTCAGGTGGTGGAGGAGGCATGTCTGGTGGACATCGTTCTGGGCCTGGTTCTTCTTCTCAAGGTATGTCTGCTAAATCCTCTGCGTCAGCTCGAAAGCAACATCCACAGCCCTCCCTAATAAAAGAAGCAAGCCATGGATCTAATGGAGAAAAAAAAGAAAAGGCTACTGAGCAGGGTCATTCTCAAAACCAGGGTGTAAACTCTTCAATAATCTCTGCTCCTGCAGTGCCCACAACTGCCCCGTTGGGCACTGAAAACGGGGGTGTGGCCCAGAATCTAAGCAACATCAATTCCAATTCCTCTGGACCCAAACCGCTTCCTTTACCTAATGTAGATGGGCGAAATGTCCTGCACAGGGGATTTGAGCGGCCTCCTCCTCGTCGTCGGCGCCACGGTCGCTCCCAACATCAGCAAGACAAGCCCCCCAGATTTCGCCGGCTCAAACAGGAGCGGGAGAATGCTGCCCGTATCAACGGAAGCAGTGGAATAATCGAAGCTGTAGGCGCACAGCCACAGCCGCCTGCTTCGCCATCCCAGCATCCGGTGCAAGACGGAACGTCTAACGTATCCAGTACCGCCGCCGTTGCTAATGCGAATCACAATATCGCCGCAACCAACAATAGCAGCTATCTTGGGGGTGGAAACCTGAATTTGAATAGCCACCACCATCACCATCATCATTTCCATGGCAACTCTGGCCTGCCCCATTCTCAGCACCACCATAACCACAACCAGACGGGTGGCGCCAAATCTCCAGATGTCTCCAACCATAACTCTGATCAGGCCAACGAGGAATGGGAAACTGCCTCTGAAAGCAGTGACTTTGCAGAGTTTCGAGAGAGGGAAGGTGGTGGTGGTGGAGTTGGTGGAGGAGGAGGTGGAAAATCCTATTCCTCTTATCACCACCACCATCCTTCTGGAAGAGGAAGCGGAGGTGGGGGAGCTGTTGACCGAGAGATAACTAATAAAGATTCGGCTGCCAATAAGAGAAGCTTCTCCAGCCAGCGGCCTGGGATGGAAAGGCAGAATAGACGGGTCAGCACCGGAGGCAGTGGAGGTGGTCGAGGTTCCAGGGGTCCACCTAACAGTGGAGGACCGGGTGGTTTATCGGGTAATGGCGGGCCCAATCGTGGTGAGAGGCGTGGCAACTGGTCATCTCCCAAGAACAGGAAGTGAATCCTTTTTTCTCCTTTTAATTTAGCAACATTTCAGATTCATCCCTCGTTCTCTTGATTCTTATCCCCCTCAGATTATTACCATTATTATTATTGTACCAGATATAGTTATGAAGATGATGTACACACTCATTCTAGCATCCTCTGTTTAATGCTTTGTGTCTCGTCCCTTTTATTTGTCCGTTCACACTTTGCTTTCCTTTCACACGAGCCCCAAGTTCTTTTCTGATTCGACGCCGCATTTACCTTAATTGACAACAATTCAGCTGTAAAAAAAAAATAAACAAAAATAAACAAACAAACAAACAAAAAAAAGGTTGCATATACAAGCACAATATGACCTCAAAACTGACACACAGATGCTTGACGTGTGACTGCAGCGTGTAGGAGGCCTACGTTTAGTAGCACGCAGTAGAGACTGGAAGTATTTATGGAAGGCCGATAATTCGTGATGTCCCTGTGTATATTTATACATTGTCGGGGGTTTAGCAGTACAGCGTATGCTTCAGGTTGGAATCGGGGTTAGGTGTGCAGTTACTCTTTTAATATGAAGATATATTCCATAGATTTCGCTTTTTTTTTTCTTTTTTAAACCACATTGTTACGTTTCATATCCCCTCCTTTAAAAAGTTAGGGCTGTAATGTTTCTTTTCCTCTGCAAAGCAGGTCATTAAAAAAAACAACATTTTTTAAATCAACATCCTTCTTGAATATTTTTTTTTTGTTCCGGTTCTTTGCAACATTTTGGCTTTGTCCAACCTCTGAAGTACTAATGTTCCACATTTACTGTTTCTAATATCACTGCTGTAGCTCCTGAACTATTTAGTGTGACTTTTTAACTCAAGGTTGTCGGACGATCGCTTCTCTGCTCCTGCATTTTTTTTTTTCCCTTCTTCCTCAGCAGGTCATATTTTCAGCCTCTGCGTAGAATATTAATTCTATTGTTTGAAGAAGAAAAAATTTCGACACACACACACACTTTATCCCCCACTCCAGGAACATCACAATTGACATCATCATAAGCCTTTTTTTTTTTTTTCTCCAGCATACACTTCTTCTAAAGATTAAAATTTTTTTGGTGGAAACTTTTCTGTTTAGATCGCAGATACCCTCGCACTCCTAGACTTAATTTTTTTTTTTTTCCCCTCTTATCTTCCTTTCTTTATTTCATTTACTCTACATCTCTGCCATGTCTGATTCATTTATTAAGTGTCATATTACGGTTCCTCTTAAACCAAAATTGTAAGTATTGCGCTTTTGTTACTTTTTTGTGTTACTTCGTTGTGTTTTTTTTTTGTTTTTTTTTATAGAACTTTTCTGTTTAGATCGCAGATACCCTCGCACTCCTAGACTTAATTTTTTTTTTTTTCCCCTCTTATCTTCCTTTCTTTATTTCATTTACTCTACATCTCTGCCATGTCTGATTCATTTATTAAGTGTCATATTACGGTTCCTCTTAAACCAAAATTGTAAGTATTGCGCTTTTGTTACTTTTTTGTGTTACTTCGTTGTGTTTTTTTTTTGTTTTTTTTTATAGATTGAAAACGTAAGCACGCTTTCTGTTTCACCGTCGGTTAGTTCCGATCACGTCTTGCTTTTTCGACAAAAAACAACCGAAACGGCGCTTCCTGTTTGGGGGGTTGGCGGTGCTACATGGAGTATCGGCGACGTCTTTGTAGGAAATTTCGCGCCCGATTTCCGTGTTTAAACATTTACACACACTTGCTACTTCTTCTTTTTTTTTTTCTTCTTTCTTTCCCCCTCTTAAAACAGTCACCTTTTTAAAAAAAAAAAAAAATGTAAAAAAGAATAAAAAATGTTGCACCCGAGACGTTGCGTAAGTCAGGTTCGCATGCGCCCACACTCAAAATACAATGACTAAAAGTACAGATCTGACCTAAAACAGGTGCAAGGACACGCCCTTGTGTATTCTGACCAGCATTTTACTACTGCTGTAAGTTGGGGTTTGTTTTCTGGACGTTCCCGTGTGTCCGAGTGTCCGAGTGTAGTCCGGGTAACCGAGTAGAGCTTCTATAAATGAAATGTGTGAGTGACTACGGCAACTAATGAGTGCGAGTGTGTGTGCAGGCGTTATCTCTACTGTATGTATAATTTTTTAAATATTTTTTTTTTTTTTTGGGGGGGGGGGGGGGGGTTTTTTTTTTTGGGGGGAGTTTTTTTTTTGTTTTTCTGTGGGACAGTTTTTTTCTTTTTTTCTAACCCGTTAGTGGGATAATACTAGGATGTTGATACTGTGTTCATTATATACACTCATGGATATGCATTCAAGTGTGTGTAAGTTTATCCGAATGAAGTAATGAAAAGCATTTGACATCTCGTCTCTCTGGCATTTATTTTTGTTTGTTCGTTTTGTTTTGTTTGCTTCGGCCCCTGACTGACATTATAGCACGACCGCATCCTCGTCCGCACCTCGGTGAGCCTGAACGTTTGCAGCCACGCGTCTGGTTCCGAGCGCTATCTATCCTTTTTTTTTTTCTTTTTTTTTTTCCCTTCGCTTCTAGACATTTAGCTATCTCTCGACGTGGTCATTATCGTATGTATCCATGTTTAACGAGTAAGTAATACTACCCATTCGAGCGTATTCCTGGAATACTCAAAGATTGTACTATACTTCTGACCGCACTAAGGTACCTGAAGTGGTTACAGCGTTTATAGCATTTATGGTTTATTACTGGAGCCTTGATATACACACATGTATGTATATTGGTATGTATCTAAGTTCGTCTACCCCAACTTACATTCCCAAAATAAAAAAAAATAAAGAAAAAAGAGAAAAAGAAAAAAAGATTGTTGCCATTTTTAAGTTCATGGGAGCAATGTACAAGCAGAGAAGTGTCTTATTATAATAAAGTATACAGAGAAAAAGAGTTAAATAAAAATCTTTTTGTTTTAATGGAATTTACGTGTCGTGTGAAATTCTTTGTTTCTCATTCGGGATTGAGTTTTGGGTAAAACTACAGTGTGTGTGAAGGCTCACGGGGTGCTACAGCAGATGGTGTCTTCTGGATCTGAGGATCATCAGCCTGATCGTATTCATTTGCACTTTCTGTAGATGTTTCCCAGTCTGTGTGTCCATGTGGCTTTCAGACGTGACTTTTTTTTTTTTTTCCTCTCAAGTCAAGTCGGCTTTTGTTTTCATTTTAACTAAATACAATGCAGGACGCAGTGGAAGGAAACGACATTCCGACCCGAACCAAAGTGCCACATCAGACCTGAGGTGGATGGAGTACACAAAGCATGTTTGTTGAGTAAAAGTAAAGAAGACCCCAGTAAAAGTGCACAAGTATTCGTCCTCAAATGTACTTCAACTCGGTTTATGTGAAAAGACACTGTTTCTCTCAGCACAACAATCTATTAATAGAGTGATATTAATGAGTCACTGATTGTATGTTGGTGATAAGTTGATAAACCAAGCGCCAATCGAAAAAAGTTCAAAACAGCACTCTCTCTGCACTGATTGGTGGATTGATCTCCCCAAATGGAGATACTTCAGTAGAGTACAGATACACCAAAAAGCAACATTTCCTTACCGTCCCCCACTCCATCAGATCACACACATGAACAACAAAGCACAGTAACTACACAAAACTCACAAGTAACTACATGAGTTGCACAAACTGGACACCATAATACAAGGAGACACCGTTGAAACAGTAGATATGGTGAAACTTGCACCTACCAGTACAGCACAGAAGGTTTGTACAAGTTAAATGGAGAAAAGAAACGCTGTAAATGTAAACATGAAGTTCTAGATCACGTTCAACGTTTTTTGCTTAATGCCATTAAACAGCGTTTTAAAAAACTTGCTGATTGATTAATTAATTAATTACATTTTTACTGAGTTTGGTCTTTTAAAAATTCTATCTTGCAACTTTTAACGATTATGGACCACATCTGGACCTCTTAGTTCAGTTGAAGGGGATTTTTAATGCGTCGGCTTTAACCATTCTGGACAGTAGACAGTAATATTTTCATTTAGGGAGATTAATCCACCAATCAGGGGCGAGAACATGTTTCGATTGGCGCTTAACACCAACACACAGATTAGAATCGGTTTAGCAGCAAGCAGAACATTTAGAGACAAATGAATGACATTTTTGAGGTAGCTGAAAAGAAAGTTTTGGGCTCAGATTTAATGGACATCGATCAGTGTTTAACTCGTTAATATCATTCTAATACAGACTGTGAGAACGCCACCTTGAGGCGATCATGTACCTTTACATATTGTGACCGTAAATTCTGCATGTTATCACTTTCTTATGTGCGTTAAATCTCAACTTTTCGCATCAGAAAAAAAATAAACATGTCATAACTGAAAATATCAAATCGGAGACTTTTTCAAATCAGTCTCCATCTCTCAAATGTTGAGAGGTTCTGGTTCCATAACTTCAAATGACTATAAGACTGTAGAAACGACGTTACTTATAATCTTACATTCTGGTGTTTTGTACTGTTTAAAGACTATAATCACACTCTGGATATCACCCAAATGAGGATGGGTTCCTCCTATTGGAAGTCAAGTTTATTTCTATAGTGCTTTTCACAATAGACATTGTCTCAAAGCAGCTTGACAGAATAAAATAAGAGTTATGGTGAATGATGTGTATTTATCCCTGATGAGCAGCCATGGTGACTGTGACCCGGAAAAACTCCCTTAGATGTTATGATGAAGAAACCTTGAGAGGAACCAGACTCAAAAGGAGAACCCATCCTCATTTTGGGTGACAGCAATAGTGTGATTATAATCTTTAAACAATACAGAACACTGGAGAGTGAGAACTAACATGAGTACTGGAGTGTAAGATTATGACTTATGTGCCTTCTACAGTCTTATACAGACAGTTGATGTTATGAAACTCATAAAATAGCTCAACATTTGCTATCATCACATATCCAACACCAGCTTCTCCATGCCAGAGCATCAACACTCAAAGAGGTCCAGTGTACAAACTCCACATGAGGAGGAATCCAATTGGCACTGGTACGTTTCTAGATAGTTCAGGAGGTCGACATCTACTTCTTTAAAGGTCCACAATCTTCATGAGGTGGGATGTGACTGACACACTTTTGAGTCTGGTTCCTCTCTGGGTTTCTTCCTCATAACATCTGAAGGAAGTTTTCCGTCACGAGATCAAGAACATGTTTTGTGACTTCCGCTCTAAAGCAGGTGAAGAAAAAAGTGGGGAAATCTGATTGCATTACCAGAACAAATCATTAAAAAAAGAAAAAGAGACAGTAAGAAAATACGACGATAATTAAAAGCACATCATCGCGAAAAAGCGATCCACAGAAAACACCGTAAGCGGTTGCGGCGTCTCCTGGACTGGGTGACGAAAAAGGATAGAAAGAGCTGAAATTTAAAATCCAACACCACCTAATTGATTTTATTTTATTTTTTGTCTGGAGCCCTGATTAATTGATTGTTTTGCTTAGAGTAACGTCGATTAAGTGAAGAGTCTTGTGATAAAAATGTTAATAGGAACATTATAGCCATAATAAATCATAGTACTTTGGATACTTAAGTACATTTGAAGGCAAATACTTTTGTAATTTTACTCTAAAGTTAACAGGGAGCATTTTTTTTTTTTTTTTACTTTTACTTTTTACACTCTAAAACTGCATGGCTGCCCGAACTACATTTCCCAGGATCGCACGTAAGCGTCAGATTTTGCGTCATTACGTTGTTTAAGACGTCACACGCCGAGTCGAGCGACTCTTATTGCTGCAGTTGAGCACCGAAGCCGGAGGTGAGGCTGAAACCCGTACCCTTTATTTGCGTATTAAATATCTACAAATACACACTTTATATCAGTTTAATGAATGTAGAAGAAGCTCTGGAGGTCTGGGCGAATCCTCAGTGTGAGTTTATGGGGCTCAGAGACTGAGGTGGAGGTTCGGGACTGGCGCTGTATCTGCGGCCTAGTGAGAGCGGGGGGGAAGCGGCCGCCATGTTGGGTTCCTCCAGTCAGGGATACTGAGAGACCGGAGTCTGGGCGGAGTGTTTCGGCGGCTGAGTGGAGACACTGAGGAGGTTTTTATGGATGTGTTATGGAGGTTTCAATGTTCAACCAGACTCAGAAGGTGGTGTTTGAAATCGGTGTGTACGACCGACGTTTAGCCGTGTAGCTAGTTTCAGATTTGAGAGTGTGAACAGTGATGTTAGCATTTCTCCAAGTTGATATAGTGTGGATCCTAAACAAAGGTGTGGATCATGGTGTGGATTATGGATCATGGGGTAGATCATAGATCACGGTTTGGAGTCTGGTGTAGATCATAATTAAGATCATGGTGTAGATCATGGATCATGGTGTAGATCATGGATCATGGTGTGGATCATGGATCATGGTGTAGATCACGGATCACGGTTTGGAGTCTGGTGTAGATCATAATTTAGATCATGGTGTAGATCATGGATCATGGTGTAGATCATGGATCATGGTATGGATCATGGTGTGGATCATGGATCATGGTGTAGATCACGGATCACGGTTTGGAGTCTGGTGTAGATCATAATTTAGATCATGGTGTAGATCATGGATCATGGTGTGGATCATGGGTCATGGTGTAGATCATGGATCACGGTTTGGAGTCTGGTGTAGATCATAATTTAGATCATGGTGTAGATTTGGGATCATGGTGTAGATCATGGATCACGGTGTAGATCATGGATCACGGTGTAGATCATGGATCACGGTGTAGATCATGGATCACGGTTTGGAGTCTGGTGTAGATAATAATTTAGATCATGGTGTAGATCATGGATCACGATGTAGATCATGGATCATGGTGTAGATCATGGATCACGGTGTAGATCATGGATCACGGTTTGGAGTCTGGTGTAGATCATAATTTAGGTCATGGTGCAGATCATAGATCATGTTGTAGATTATGGATCGTGGTGTAGATTCTGGTGTAGATTATGGTTCATGGTGCAGATTCTGGTGTAAATCATATTTTAGATCATAGATCATGGTATGGATTATGGTGTAGATCATAGATTATAATGTGGATTCTGGTGTAGATTATGGATTTTGGTGTATATTCTAGACCATGGTGCAGATTATAGAGTAGATCATGGTGTAGATTTTGGGTCATGATGGAGATTACAGATCATGGATTATAATGTAGATTTTGGATCATTGTGTAGATTATAGATCCTGCAGATCACGTGGTGTGGTTTTTGTTATTCTCTGTTTAAAATAAACTTTGTTTACGTCCCAAATGTTTATGTAAGTGCACTAAAGAGTATGAATAGAGTATTAATAGTGTCTTATACACGGCTCACAGGAAGCCATTTGTATTTTTCTTTGTATATAAATTTCTAATTCCTTCTCCTCCTCCTCTTCCTTCACTTTATCTCCTCAGTTTCTCCAAAATGAGCAGCTCAGAGGAAGTGTCGTGGATCTCTTGGTTTTGCGGTCTACGCGGGAACGAGTTCTTCTGCGAGGTTCGTATTGTCCGCCTCCGCTTTCTCCATGTTCTCTGTAAAATCCACCACACACCCTGATAAACGTCTCTCTGCGCTCGCAGGTGGACGAAGATTATATCCAGGACAAATTCAATCTCACCGGACTGAACGAGCAGGTTCCTCATTACAGACAAGCTCTGGATATGATCTTGGATCTGGAGCCAGGTTAGTAGTAGATCATCAATCAGACTGATTTTGGAATCCTGTCAGAACTTTATGTCCATTGGAGGACTTATTTGGAAATATAATTATTTCGAAAAAAGGTTTCTGGAATGATGTTCCACTAGATTTTGAGCTCATTCAGTCACAAGGGTGTTCGTAAAGTCAGGAAGTGATGTAAGTGAGGTGAGGAGGCCTGAAGTGCAGTCAGCGTTCATTCATTTCTAAGGTGTTCAATAGGGTTGATGTCAGAGCTCTACAGCAGGAGATGTTCCACACCAACCTGTGCAAAGCTCTTGTTCATGGGGGTAACTCTGTGCACGGGTTTGCAGTTTTTATATATAGCGCTTTAAACACTAGATGACATCACAGAGCAGGTGGAGAAACCGGTCAAGTGCGAGAAAGAGTGAGAGACTGAAAGACGGAGAGTAAGAGACAGAGAAGTCGAGAGAGACTCAAAAATAATATACCAAAGAACACTAATTCTTTCCAGCCATTTAACGCCCAGTTTTAGCTCTCAGGACACTAAAACCGAGCTCGTCGATTAGTCTCTCCGATTCGTCCCGCTTGTTTAGTCTGGCTCCGCCCACAACTCGCTAACCGACGCTCGTCTACACGCCCCCTGCAACATATACAGAATAAAATGTACAGTTTCTACATTACGCTACTATCAATTGATTTGTTTGCAGAATTTTTGAATTCAAATAATACAAAAAATTACAATACACTACCTGATGGTTCCTGAAGACGTCTGAGACGGCTAGACGGTGTCTCGACCTCGTTAACGCAAAATTTACGTCCGAATACGCACCCGACTGCTGTAACATTAGTTTCCCTCCAGGGTTAAATAAAGTGCTCGTCTGTCTGTGTCTCTGTTTATCTCTCCGTCTGTCTGTCTAAAGCCTCTTCCTTCTTTCATGGTGTTAACAGTAGGCACTTTCTCTCGCTGTGTTCTGGCAGATGAGGAGCTGGAAGACAACCCGAATCAGAGTGACCTGATCGAGCAGGCGGCCGAGATGCTGTACGGCCTGATTCACGCGCGCTACATCCTCACCAACCGTGGCATCGCTCAGATGGTACAGCACTCTGTTCACACTTATTAATAAATACTTGTGTTATGTGTGAAAAATTATAAATTTTTTTATTCTGCCTTTCCCCCCCCTGTTGTAGTTGGAGAAATATCAGCAGGGGGATTTTGGATACTGTCCTCGGGTTTACTGCGAAAACCAGCCGATGCTGCCGATCGGTGAGTTACACAGTTAACAGTCGCGGTCTGTGTAGGTGTTTTTATTTATTTATTTATTTTGTATGCTGCAGCTCGAAGGTATATTTGCCTTTTTGTTTAAATCCTGTACTGAACGTTTACAAAAAAATAAAATAAATAAATTTAATGTTCCAACCTTTTTAGACATTTAAAGATTCAAGCCTGCCAAATGACGAGTCAATTTTTACCGTTAAATGAAGTTAATAAATGGTTTTAGAAACAATTTTTGTCAAATATTTTATAATAAATGTTTTCAAATTAAATTATTTTTCCTTTTGTTTAACTTTAATGCACTATGAACTATAAAATAAAAAAAAGCACGTCAGTGATTCGCCTCTAGAGGCCGCTCTCGTACTGTATAATAACAACAGAGAGGCAACCCGGAAAAACTATCTTTTAAATATAGTTAAACACAATGTGTGGCTTTTGCATTTTTAAAGTACACTTTTATGCATATCCTTTTTTTTTTTTTTTTTTAATCCGATTAATTAATATCGAAATAACCATTGGATGCAGCCCTTTTTTTTTAATCCGATTAATTAATATCGAAATAACCATTGGATGCAGCCCTAATATATGGTATAAAAACACTAAGCTGATATACAAGTTCGGTATTCTGTTTTACGTCAGTTAGTCGGACAGTTTTTTATAAATTTTTATGAAATCCTCTCAAAATAAATAAAATATCTTCATGTTTCAGACCGTAGCGTTTACAGTTTAAACCTACATAAAAAAATTAACTTTTTGAATTAGAACCTATTAAGAACACTGCTGTTACTGAACATACATTACTAAACATACTGTCCTCAGATACACGGTCATGTTCATATGCCCAGGTTTGTGAGTCGCCACCCCTGATTTGTTTACTCCTGCTGTAGTGACATTTGCATCTGTCGTTATAGTAACAGTTTTATTTGTGCATACTGGAAGAGTTGTGTAAGAACCTGTGTGTGTTATCAGGCTTTCAATGTTCCATGCATGTGTTTGTGTGTCATTAGGGCTGTCTGATATCCCCGGCGAGGCGATGGTCAAGCTTTACTGTCCAAAATGTATGGATGTGTACACGCCAAAGTCGTCCCGGCACCATCACACCGATGGAGCTTATTTTGGAACCGGGTTCCCCCACATGCTCTTCATGGTGCACCCTGAGTACCGGCCAAAAAGGCCTGCCAATCAGTTCGTACCCAGGTCAGTGTCCAGTGACACAATTTCTATTCATTATGTGAAATAAATTGAAAGGGGCAGTGAACAAGTATAATATAATAATATAAATATACAGGTTGGTATAATACAGGTTGATTTCTATTAATCTTCTTGAAAGTCTCTGTGTTTCAGCGGGACTTTGTTAGACAGGTGAGAATGACAAATACATTAAGCAGACTTCTTTAGTGTTTAGGTGTTCAGGGATCAGTGAGGCTTGTGTGTGGAGGAACTGCTGAAAGATGGAGATGTTTTTGTTCGGTGATCTGTTCTGAATAAAAAAGGGTTTCCTGAGTTAATAAAACCTTTTGGTATCAAAAGGTTTTATGTCCAGTTTCATAACACGCCAACAGATGGCAGCACAAGGCTGAACGCACAGTCACAGGTAGCACCGACCTTCGTAAATCGTAAGACCCTTCTAGTTTTGAAAAGCACAATTGTATAGAAGTTGAACTGAGGGACCCAAACAGTGTTCCACCAAAAAAAAAATGGAGCCCTATTGGTTCAAAAAAGCCCTTAACCTCAAACTCTAGGAAGAACTGGAGCACTGACTGCTTCCAAGACCTACCCTGACATCAGAAGCGTCCAAAAAGAGTATTTTAATAATTAACAAGGACGTTCTACAAGTCGACATGCAATTGATGGTCAGAGTTTATATATGTTTTTGGTCAATAAAGTGTATTAAAACCTTACCGGCAGATCAAAACTTCGTGAGAATGGAAAAGATCAAAAATAAAAACAAACAGCACATCAGTGATTCACCTCTAGAGGCCGCTCTTGTACTGTATAATAACAGCCCATAGGCCACCTGGAAAAACTATCCGGTTACACTCAATATGTACACTTTTATACATGAATACGGTGTTTTTCTTTTATTCGATTAATTAATTTTAAAATAATGAGTTGCAGCTCTAATATATGTAATAAAAATAGGCAATCTAACACCTTAGATTGCCTATTTCAGGGATAATCGTCTTTGTTGTCCTCGTCTACATCAACCTTTGTTTTTTTTCCCCCCGTCCTGTCTAATCCAGGCTGTACGGCTTCAAGATCCACCCGATGGCGTACCAGCTGCAGCTGCAGGCAGCGTCCAGCTTCAAGAGCCCCGTCAAGGCCATCCGCTAAATCGTTTGAAAAGAAGGGAAGGGAGGGTCGATGAGGCGAGGAGAGAATCTGCGTCTGTCTGTACACCGCCTCGCTCTTTACAGAGAGACCGCTTTGTTTTATCTTGGGTTTGTTTAAGTATCAAGAGAGTGGGAACACACACACACACACACACACACTTTGGATAATCTATAAACATGTTCTTCTCTCTCACACACATGCACAGAGGATAGGGATGCCATGCTGTCATTGGTGTTTTCCTTGTTTAAAAAAAACCCTCCCTTCTTTATAGTATCAGCTGAAGTTATATATGATATGATGGATAATATTGTGTGGTCATGTGATCACAAAGGCAGTGACGCTTCCCAGACTGGAATAGTTTCTGCCCTACACACCTCATGCATGTGTTTCCTTCTCACACCCCCTTCTATGACAGGTAGAGACTGTTGGAGGGAAAAAAAAAAAGACAGGATTCAGAAACACTAGATTAGTTTTCATATACACAAAATTCCCAGAAAATACGAATCTATTCTGCAAATTTTTCACAAAATCTTCATCTTTGCTGCTTTTTCTTTTTTTTTAACCGAGATCCAACAGTCTCTGCCTAGGACGTTAGCGTAGGACGTTCCCCTCAGGCGTCCTTCTCCTCCTCCGCTCGATCCTGCCAGCGTTCCTCCCGTCATTATTTATTCGATCGGCCGCATTTTCGCAAATGTGTTTTAGTTTCCCTTCCTGTTCTTAAATGTGCATCTCTGGTTTCATAGAACAGCATGTGATTGCAGGATAAAGATTAACTGAATGCAATGATTCTATAGTTAGTAGTTTGTGTTTTTCTTGTTTCCTTTGATTTTTTTTTTCCCCCTTTAGAGCTGTTGAGGAACCAGGGTTCAGAATTCAAAATAAACTTTTTTTTTTCCTATAAATTGTGGCATTTTTTTGTTCTTTGACTCTACACCGATGTCGATTTTTCCTCAGCAAGCGATTTCACGGACCTCGGTACTCGTCAGATTCGTCACGTTAACGACGAGATCCTACATTTATTCATTTCTTCATCTTAAATTGTGAAATAGGAAAAAATCGGGACAAAATATGAGGGTGGGTTTAAATCTATAAAAAGTTTGCTGATTCAGCAGTGCTAAATAAAAAAAAACATTATCAGTACTGTTACTGAATCAGACCTTGTAAAGGAACCTTTTCCCCAACCAACACTTTCTTTTGTATTCATTTCGATTTTATTGACTCGCACATTTTAAAAGACCATTTCAGTCTAGACAAGTTTTTATTTGTATTTTTGATTCTGCGTTTATAAATTTAGCGTGCGCTGATTCTGCATTAGGGGCGAGTTGTTTTATTTCATTACATAATAATATGGTATAATTGAAATAATTTAGATATATGAATAAAATGTGCAAAGCTCTAAACCAGGTTCTGTGGTGGACTGTAGCGATTAAATGTCATGTTACTGTACTTAAGTAGCCTTTATTTTTCATTTGGGGAGACTTTTACTTTATAAACGACTACGTTTTGCAAAATCAGTCGTTCCTTTTTATTTACTAGTCAAACATGCAGAAATCCACCAATCAGAATCGAGCACACGCTCTGTTTTGAACTTGTTTTGATTGACGCTCGGTGTATCTACTGATCAACATAGAGTTCAACATCAAGCAGAACATCTAGAGAGGAAGAACCACAAGACTCGAACTCAACACACGTGACCTATTTTTCTACGTATATACACATACATACACACACATATTATATATATATATATATATAAAAAAGCGTTTCTAAAATGCTCATATTATGTGAACTTGAGAGCTTTTTGGGTGTGTGATGTAAAATCAGGGTCTGATAACAGCACGGCTGGACCCAGGAAAATAATCAAATCAGATTTATTTAATCAGGAGTGTCACACACAAATACAGTTTATAAAAAAAATTGCAATGAATAAATGTACAATACGACCAAACGAATGCAGTCAGATGGCGCGACTCGTGGATGACAACTCGCACGTTAAAGTACAGCAGATGGTGAGGGAAAAGAAAACAGAAATCAGTAGTGGAACAGCAGAAGGCCACAGGAACCCCTGACCTGGTCTGGGAAAATCTATCACACACACATATATATATATATATATATAAATAATTCCCCTCAAACTGTAGAAATCCACATTACAGTAACTAATGCTAATGACAGATGCTTAAAAAAGATGACACTTTTCATGGATAAAAGTATGTAAGAGGAAAACAATGTTAAAAAACGTAAGTAACTCCACTTTGCATCAGACCCTATAAGTGATGTCTTATTTCCCAGCCACGTGTGTGTTACGTCTTCAACCGTATTTAGAGAAAAAACTCAATTTCACCAAAAGGTTTTCGAAACCTACAGAATCGAACGTTTATAAACTTCTGTAACTCCGATCACTTCCTGAGAATTGTTTCTTCGTAATTATGAGCACGTTCATGCTCCCTCTCGTCACCTGTGGAGTTCCTGTGCGACTTCCATTGGAGCACAACCAGACAAAACGAGACGCTTCAAACAAAACAAAAATTCAAAAAATTCAAAAAAAAAAAAAAAAAAAATCACAGTTCTTCCTTCGCCCCCTTGAGCACCAGTGGGCTGGTTGCTTCCCGTTTCAAGAAGTTGAGGAAGTCCTTCACCTCACGGCCTCCCTGGCACCAGAATGAAGCATGTTAACTGACGTTCACACGTGAGAAACGTACACTTTTAACTTGTGTGGTAGGAGTTTGTTTATATTTAAGCCAATTTGTGTTCAACTGCCAGCCATAATCATGTAATGGTATAATTTTTGTTATATGTCGATTACTTGCATGAAGGCAGCTGTTACTTGCCAAAATGATTCAGGTCCAATCAAATGCACTCAAATTACAGAGGTTCAGCGAATCCCGTGAGCGGAAATTTTTTTTTTTTTAAATGGGAACATGGGTTTGGAAGAAAAATGAAATTTAAAGGATTCTGTTTAAAAAAGGAAACTTTTTTTTAAAAACTAATTTCAAAATAGAAGATCAGGTGCAACGTTAGCATCGCCGTAAACGTTACCTCGTATCGTCTCGGTTCATCTTTTTTCAAAGCGGGAACAAAATAGATCGTTGGAAATCTGCAAAAAAAAGATACAACAACGTTAAAAGTAAATGCTGTGTATTGATGCGAATTATGATGGTTTGTAAATACACACCCTTCTACATCGTAGCCTTGCGGGACATCGTTAGCAGTGGCGTCCATTTTAGCGATCACAATGCTGGGATCGTTAGCAAGCTGACGAAGGAAAAAAAAATTAACGTGGTTATTAGATTAAATAAAAAACAATAAAAAAATCATAGTACATGAAAGCAGGCGACAATGTTGAACAAATCTGGCGGCTCACCTCCTGTCCGAGTTCTGCATATTTTGGTTCGAGTTTCTTGCAGTGGCCGCACCACGGAGCGTAGAATTCAATCAGTACGTCCTTCTCTGGATCGTTCACAATCTGCTCGAACGTGTCGGCGACGACCACCTGGATAGTCACGAAAGCAAAAAAGTTAATACTTCTCAGGGTTTCTTGCCTGAGGAGAAGTTGGAGGCACACGGTTATATTAAATGTCTTCGTATACATCAACTCCATAAAGATACGCTTTACATGGGTTGGACAAAAAGGTGGTGAATAAACTTCACCTAGATGTCGGAACAGTGGACTGGCTATCTTCAAGTGACTGGTAAAGACCATCCTCTTCTTCTAACTTCCAAGGTTTGCTTTGTCTTTTACCCCAAACAAAATCTTCTCAACAGAGCAGTCGGCTGATTTATCTTGCGTTTGTAATCGCTTCCCTGACTTCACTAACGCCATTGTAGCTGAATCTATAAAGCGTATTCTTACAGCTACAGCTGTTAGAACAATTTCATTTTTTTTTTTTAGATTTTTGACTATTATAAACATTTCTAACAATGGAGTGCATGTTAAATATGACAACTCAAGTTGGACAGTTGGATAAAGCATTTCACTGTATGTCACAATCTGTATGTAATAGATAAAATTTGAATTTAAGTTCGAATTTAAATTAAAATTTGAATTAGGATTTGAATTTAAATTATTATTTAAATTAAAATTTGAATTTAAAATTAAATTAGGATTTAAATTAGGATTAGAATTTAATTTTGAATTTGAATTAAAATTTGAATTAGGATTCGAATTTAAATTTGAATTAAAATTTGTATTCAAATTTAAATTCGAATTTGGATTTGATATCCTGATTTTTGGCACATGCCTTCTTAAGACAAATAGTTTACAAGCCACATCTGCTACAGATAAAAAATATAACACAAACGTAAAAAAAAAAACAGAAATTACTTTTTAACACGTTGGTTAAAGGGTTATACTTTTCCCAACTCGAAAAATACACGCTTGTGTTCGAACGACACGGATTTCTACGAGCGCACACCAAAATCTAGTGGAACATAAAAGCCCATATGCAATATGTTAGGATGCCCACAAATGTTTGTTCACAGTATCTGTATGAAGAAGATGATTTGGGGTTAATTAATAATTATGACTTTGTAAGAGACAAAACACTGAGGAATTAAATCCAGTTTAATTAATACAGGAAGTAAGAATTTTGCTGCAGTGCTTAAAAAAAACCATTTATTTCTGCGTATAAATTGATTGGGTCTCTATAGTGTAGACAAATTATATTACAATTTATATACAAATATCTATTTGATTTCAGCTGTAAATACTGGGAGTATAAATAAGATCTCAGAAATACAAGATTTTTTTATTGTACTTAAAAACAAACACACAAACTATTAAAACTTGATAAACTCTGTATACATACCATAACAGGACCCTTGTTGTTAGCAGGTACAGGCTCTGATTTTATATATTGTTTCAGTCTGCCTGCAAAATAATCCTCCAAAAACCTTTCTAAAGATTTTCCATCTCGTCTGGAAAAGAAATCAAATGATTTTTTTGGACATGTTTTTAAACATTTGATATTTTCACCAGTGATTCAAAGATATGTTTCAATTTAAGCAAAACCAATTGTCTAAAAATGGACAATAAATGCTAAAGTGAATTTTCTGAGTAACATGTAAATAACAATCATAACAGTTCAAAATGACCGTTCAGAATCACCGTGTAAAAGCGTAAAAAAAGGTGTAATCTCATATATCATGCAGTACCTGTGAAACATTTGGCAACACCTCGTCTTTTATAGTTTTTAAGACAAAAACATTTAGTTTTATTCCTATAGTATGAATAACGGCTTTATAGTGTTGGTGTCTGTAAAGTTTCTCAGGTCGATCAGCTGAAATACTTTGTTGTTCCTCTTGTAAAAGTCGCAGAAGTTCATCCCAGAGCAGTTCATTAGGATTCAGGTGCAGTGACTGAGCAGGTCACGTTATAATAGATACCAATCCAGCTGGCAGTTTTGCTCTTTGAATAGTTTGGACCTTCGCTTTAAGTCATTGTCTAGTTTTAAGGTGAATTCAGTTCCAATTATCTGCAGTCCAGACAGAATTGCATGGTGTTGAAGTATGGAATGGTTGCCATGTTGGTTCATTTTACCTGAAAGTTTCCATCCTTCCAACCATCTCTATATTTGACTGTGGGTGTGAGGCATTCTGATCAAATCATCTCACAAGCCCTCTAAAAGACTTGGTGTCGTTTCTAAGGCGCTGTATATATATATATATATATGATACGGTATGAATCGCACGTGACTTACGTGAACTCCTCACGCATGGTGTATTTGTGTCCTAACCGAGTCCTGATTGTGACGAAAGGCATGTCGCTCCCCTCTGTCGTTCCCAGACCGTACTCTTCTTCGAGCTCGTCCAGAAAGTCTCGCCGGTTAGCTACAGAGAAGTGCAGGCCGTGATCCTTGTACTGAGACGCCACCTTCAGTACTCTGA
This sequence comes from Silurus asotus, assembly GCA_024362625.1. Taxonomy (NCBI): domain Eukaryota; kingdom Metazoa; phylum Chordata; class Actinopteri; order Siluriformes; family Siluridae; genus Silurus; species Silurus asotus. The sequence goes on from MU551630.1 coordinate 2,493,055, forward strand.
GAGAAATCGCACGCATCAGCAGTGTAGACATCGTAAAGACATCGTGCTTCATTGGTCTTTGCAGACTCTTTGATGACCTACGCTACTTCATTACTCACCTGTTTCTCCAGTAATTGGAGCCTTTGGGGTTGTGTAGATAATCCAGGTCATAGTACGCCGTCAGCAGGTCTCTCTTCCGCAGCTGGTCTTTGTTTTCTTTGGTCAGGTGTGGGCAGATTCCAAATCTACACAATTGTACACACTTTTTAAAACCTTTTTTAAAACCATTTTGTCGTAATACAGAGAATTCGATTTGGATTTGGATCAATGAAACATCAAACAAAAACATTGTAATGTGCCACGCGGGCATTTAAATGATCATTAGACGTAGCGTTACACGGACATCAGAAAACTGGACACGTTTAAAATTAAAAACAGCGGTGTCATTTTTTTTTTTACTTTTTAGGATGAGTTTTTGTCATTTTTCACTTTTTTTTGATGCCCAACTCATTTGAGTTGACAGACTGTGATTTTAACATGATGTTGAGTTGAAACCTCACCAGCTGCCGTATATTTTAGCACAAAGATCGTACATCTGAAATCACATTCCTGTGCATTAGCGTCATGTTCTGGTGCATTCTAAATAACTACAAACCTTAAAGAAAATTCAATACGTCTAGACAAAATTCCGAGAAGGAAACTGCTCACATGTTGTCTCTGATGAAACGGCGTAACCCGGTGACGGAAAACGAGCCTCTGTGTGGTACCACGCTGTCCTCAAACTTACTAGCCAACCTGGGAGGTCTGAATAGTAAGACGCCTCTGAAGAGACAAAACATTGTAAAAGTTTGTGTATTAAAAAAATTTATGTTTATATATCGAATTTCAAATATTGCCAAAAGTATTGGGACACCTGGTCATAAGTACAGCATGTGATTTTTGAGCATCGCATTCCACATTCAGTCCCAATTTGTTCTTATAATTCCCTCCACTCCTCTGGGAAGATGTTCCACTAGATTTTGGAGTGTGTTTATGGATATTTGTGTTCATCAGCCACAAGGATGTTATGAAAGGCAGGTACTGATGTAGGTGTGGTGAGGAGACCTGGGGTGCAGTCAACGTTCACATTCATCCCAAAGGTGTTTAGTAGAGATGAGATCAGTGCTCTATATAGCAACAAGATCTTCCTCTCCAAAGCAAGATCTTCAAGGAGCTCACTTTGTGCACAGGGGCATCGCCATGCTGGAACAGGTTTGGGTTTCCAACAAGTTTTATTATAGCGCCATCTAAAGACGTTCTAAATAGAGTACCTTCAGCTTTGTGGTAACAGTTTGGAACCACATATAGCAGGAAAGGTCAGGTGTCCCAATACTTTTGAAAATATAGTGTTTATGTATATATATTTTTTTTACTACATTTACATTACAGGACTTTATGTGTCCTGGTTAAACTTTTCCACTTTCCTTTTAATTTGCTTTTAACAGAAACTGAACAATACTCATGACTTAATGAATACAAAAACTGGAAATAAACTTAAAAGGAACTATATGCAGTTTATACTTTTACAAATGCTGTTATTTGCCCCATTAAATAAAAGACTATTGTGATTTTTATCCATGCATTCAGTGTAGGACTCTGTCACAGTAGACAATTTTACACAGAACTGTCAATTCTTTAAGTCAATTGTTTCAATAAATATTCATGTTTTTAACCATCTCTGGGGTATTCTACTAAAAAAAGGTATTACGCATAAAAAATATCCTCTAAAGCAATATGTATTCTTCTCCAATAGTCCTCAATAACACAGCAGTCCCAGGAAACATGGCCTTTTGGTTTCCACAGTTTTTTCCAACATGCAGAAAAACGGCTGTCGCTGTGTGATAAAAAAACTCCCTTCATTTGTGTGACTTGCACCGTTTCCCCTGATTGTTATAATTATAAAGATCCTTCCTTCCTTCTCTCACTTCATTTTAAACTCTACATTTGTATATGCAGGAAATGATTCTACTAAGATATGCTTTTCTGAATAATTCTATCGTTCCTGTTCTTTATAATCTTCATATTAACACAATCTTTAAATTGCTTTAATCTTTAAGTGCTTTAAAACAGGCTTTAAGTCAAATCTATTTATGTTCTAAGTTTTAACACAACAAGTTGTGTATGGCTGGGGAACCTATAATAGTGTGTGTGTGTGTGTGTGTGTGTGTGTGTGTGTGTGTGTGTGTATATATATATATATATATACTATTATACTACAGTTAAAAGTGTGATATATTAAAATTAAATAATATAAATTTCGGAATATATATATTTATATATATATCTCTGAGGTGTGTTTGTCTCTTACTCTGACGTGAGGTCGTATTTGAGGCCGAGCTGCATGTCGGTGGTGTGAGCAAAACGAAAACTCTCCCTCATCAGATTGGCTCCTTTCAGAAACTCCAGCAGCAGAGGACCATCACTGCTCTCAAACACTCCTGCACATTGTATACGCAGAAAAGCTCACGGTCATATATTTATCTGCGAAACCTCCACAAAAGTTACGTCATCAAGGATTTTACAAGGAATATTTTCTAAACTCCTTTCAGCAGCCATTACAAAACAACATGACAAAGTGCTTTACTTCGGACTGTTCTACAACACGGACACTGGAGTCTCCTTCAAATTTGTATGAACATCTTGATACGCAAAAAATTACCATATCAACAATTATACCCATTTTATAATCTGTTTATTTAATGCATGGCGTCATACAAATCCCCACAGAAGTTATTACTATAAAAACTATTCTATTCTGCAATTCCCCAATTTGGAACAAGTGGATTTTTAAGCCTCTCCTCTCCTCAATCACACAAAAAACTTAATCGTTTAATCGTAAACTAAAAATAAATCTGCTGGTATTTGCTGCTTTTAGATTTAGTGTTTGTTTGTTTTAATTGAATCCATCCTGATGTCACGAGCGAGCCGATTGCGCAACCTGATGCTTGCGAGTTACAAACAGTTCACACAATAGCACTTCAATAAATTCTACATTTTCACATGATGAGGAAACTGTTTTCTGTTTACTGTGCTGATGTTTCACCTTCATCCGTGACTCCGGTGTTTTATTTTCATGTGCTCGTGCATCACTGTGGTACTTCTTCCAACAGAAGCTTCCCTTTGCATAACTTCCAGGTTACAGTTTTCTTTGTTGCGTTTAACATATAATGCTTCCAATGTCTTGGATGACTTGGGACGCACTTTTCCCTGTTGCCCGGTTGACCATGTCCTTTCCACCATTTTCCTGTTATCTTACCGTCATGCTAAACTGTAACTTGAGCAGCCCAAATAATCGATAGCGAGATTCGTTGTCAACAAATTTCCTTATCGATTTTATCGATGAGTTGCTGAAGCCCTAGACCTAATTGATTGGTTGCTTTAAGTAAATTAGTTTTATTTTTAATAGAGAAAATCATAAAATGAACATTAATGAACACAAACAAAATTTATAAATCTTCCTATTCATTGTGCCCCACAAGTCATGCCTTTATTCCCCACCAGAGTGGCGCTCCTCTCACCACTAAGTGATCAGTATCAAGAAATTCGACAGCGCACACGCACCTGCTCTTAAGCACTCACCGATTACACTGGGATCAAAGTGATTGATGAAGGCCTCCAGGTCGTGTTCATTGTTCAGCAGCTTGGAGTCGGGCCCTGCCTGCTTTTTAATGTGGTCCACGATGCCATCTGAAATAGAGCACGTGTCAAAATGCATTGAAAAAAATCTTCAAACTAAATATACATGATTAGTGGATTTAACTGAAACCTTATAGCCCAAAAATTCAACGCTTCGTCCTTTTAACTACACACGGAGCACTGTGTTTCACCACGGACCATTATTACTGACGCACCACCCGCTATACTCTGGAGGGAAATTTCAAGCAGCTTTTTCCAAAGACGAGAAAACCCCATCGCGATATTTGCGAGGTTTGATACATAAATACAAAAGAACTTCGAATGCAACCCAGCCCTAAGCAGAAGTTTACCTACAGACACACCTGCTGAACGTGGACCATCATATGTCGATGTTTCCGCTCCGTTCTTAAATATTTTAAGAGTAGGGTATCCGGTGACCCCGAATCGCCCACAGACCTCTGTGTTTAACGTACAGTCCACCTGTAAAAGAGACACATTTTAATAACGGTGCATGAAGCGACTACAAAACGAGACCATCGGTACTCATGAACATCACCAGATCTAAAAGCTTCCTATTGAACGAAAACGTTTCTGAGGACCGTTTACCTTGGCTAACGTCGCTACGCCTTTTAGTCTTGTAGCAGCAGCTTCAAACTCAGGAGCGAGTTTCTTACAGTGGCCACACCTACGACAATCGAAACGAGGATCATCGTAAAGACGGCGTACAACAGCACAAAGACAATTACATTCAACATGGGAACTAAATATTTATCGTATTATACAGTGTTTATTAATTTATGCTTTATACGGGTCAGAACTGTTTTGGCAGCAATGGGGGGGGGTACCAACTCAATATTAGGCAGGTGGTCATATTATTTTGCCTGATCAGTCTCTATTGCACCTTTGGACTCCTTTATATTTATTGTATATACGATTTTTATTTGCTCGTACTCTGTTCTTTTATTCTGGACAATGGCAAAGTTGAATCTAAACTAATCTAATAAGAACAAAATGATGACCTGCTCCTGTATGATCATTGCTGCCATCTGATTGGATGATTGGTTGATTAGATATACAGGTGTCCCTAATTGCAGCAATGGCATTCTGGAAAAGATAAGTGAACATCTAGATAGGGGTGAAATCTCAATTTGAGAAGGAAAGTCTTAAAGTCTTGGGTTTTGCAAGTGTCAGATACCATGGACAGCTCCCTGCATGATCCAAACAAGATTCGGGTGGAAACACAGGACGTTTTGTGATCATCTACAATTGAGGAACAAATGTTCAATAATAGAAAAGAAAACATTTTTTTTGTTTGTTTACCAGGGAGCATAAAACTTGACCAGCATGGTCTCCTGCTCGGCTGCGATGTAGTCAAAATCCAGGTCCTTCAGCTTCATCACATCACTGCGCCCGGCCAGGACGGAGCTCCAACCAGCAGCTGATAAAACACAAAACAAAACGCGGAGAAACACAACATCAGCCATGAGAGCTCAAGAACACACCTGACTTCAAGTCCTGCGGGAAATGAAACTGGAAAAAAAGACGCTTTATTTCCTCTCTCTCCAAAGCAAGGTGGCCATGAGAGGGGCGGGACTAAAGGGCGCACGGTGATTGGTCCATCTTCGCTACAAGGCATGAGATGTAAGGCGCTGATTGGTGCAAAACTCTGTCAGTCAAATAGCCTCCAATTGCCCCATAATTCATAATTGATGACATAAAAAAAGCATTTTTTTGTTTTTATTACCACATAAGCACCACATTATTACAAAAATCTGTCACAGCACCTCAATTTCACACAAGGTTTATCAGCTTGTCATGTTTTATTTTTTGTTTTTTTTTAAACTGACCATAAAAATATAAATAAGACCGCTAATTTCCTCTCAACAGTTTCACACTAATAAATACATTGATCATTTTTATCCAAAAAAACATTTTATGTGTTCAAGTATTCTTCGCATTTTAATGTCAGACCAGCTGAGTCATGCTACAACCTTCGACCATCATAACACCCTTTTGGCTTTCCGTAACATTCATCCTGGTTCTCTGGTTTCCTCCAGGAAAAATTTTGGGTGCAATAATTTGTCCATTGATTAAGCCAAGTTTATGAATGTGCATTAATGTGTGTATAGTGTAGGATGTACTGATGTCCCATCGGCGCTGTATTCACGTGTCCTGTGAACATTCCTAGTGCAAAATACAATTTCATATATTGTTCCGATGTCCATGGAGAAAAACTTCTAGTCTGTAGCAAATTTTCTAAAAGTTCACTGTTACGCAGCTCAACCATACACAACAACCGTCCAACTACAGTGTTTTTACCTCGAACCACAATTTTTTTAGAAAAAAAAAACTGCCTTTCAGTCTAACAATTAAGTTAAACAAGAGACCCCAGATGTTTCCTGTGTCTAAGAGATCTGACCTCTGAGTTGGTGTTCCTGGCGTTCTTAATCAAATACAATAAATATAAGTTTTTTGAGTTTCTTTTTTTTATGAATCGTGGACAAGCAGCTAGTCTGGTTTCTCTTCAGTCGGACGGAACTGGCCCTCGGGGTCCATCTGGCTGCTGTTAAGCGGCTTCGTGGACGTGTGGAACAGTTTTATGAGGTCCTGATAGCGTGCACCAACCTGGGAATAAAAGCAGGAGAAGGATTACATTCTGTCTGGAGAATGTTAAATCAAATCTGCTGAACGGTTTGAAACCGTTTTACAGAGAAGAAAAAAAAAAAAACGTAAAAATGAAAATAAACAAAATGAAATGGGGGAAAAAAAAGCCAAATAAATTGTTTTTTTGTTTTGATGTTTTTCTTTCTTTCTTTCTTTTTTTTTCTTTATCATCTAAGCACAGCACGGACATTTAAAAAAATACCAACAAACTAAAATAAAATACATTTAAAATGTAAAAGTATATATATATATGACAAAAAAACTAAATACAATTAATATTTTTTTTTATTAATTTCCAATTAAAGCCAGTGGTGGACGAAGTACACAAACAGTGTATTTGAGTTAAAGTAGATCTACACAGTAAAATGTGACTCCAGTAACAGTAAAAATGCTCCCTTTAAACTTTCACTTGAGTAAACGTACAAAAGTATTTGCCCCCAGATGGACTTAAGTATCCAAAGTACTATGATTTATTACGGCTACGTTTCCTTTTATTACTCAGTTTATATGAAAAGACTCTGTTACTCTAAACACAACAATCTATTAATAGAATGATATTAATGACTCAAACACTGATGTCTCTTCAATTGATCATGAGATCAAAATCTTTTTAAAAAATTCAAATATTTCAACTGACCTCTGTGGCAGTTTTGTTGCCCAGCTGAGCTGCAACAGAAGTAAAAGTGCTGTGACAGGCTCCTCTCCACTGACATGCAGTGAGGATCACACGATCTGCTTCTCTGTAAAAACACAAACATCTACATCTACATGTATAACATAATACAGGATACAAAAAACACATCACTGAATCCACAGCTGCTTCCACATTAGTCAATGTAACTGTAAATGGTTAAAATACCAATATATGGATGTACTGGAAGACTTTTCCAGACATATGCGGTTCCTTCACAAACCCACAAAGTTGGATGCACACAATTGTACTATCACTACGGTCCAAGATGAAGATCTCCAAGGTTGCAATTCCAGGTTACACAGTGTTAAAGATCTCATCATAAACACATTATATAGATCAGGATAATAAGTTCAGACTCCAGGTGTATTGACTTGTTCACCTGGTCCAGAGCACAACTTTCTCTCCGCTTGGCATGCGGGAACAGTTTTTGGCACAAACGGGACTCTGTGACGCTTGAAAGTGGGACTGTGGATCTTCTTCTCCGCTCTGCTCGTCTATGATCTCCGTTTCTGCAAGACCATCGGTACTCTGAAAGCAAAAAAAAGGTTGAAGACGAATTCACACAGATAAGTGGCTCTTGAAAAGTTATTAACATAAAACCTTTACCTGCATGTGGCTTTGATCTTTTTCCGCCTTCTTCAGACTTTCCACCATTTGCACACTGGACATGTTGTCAGGCTCTACCTCGTTATCTTCCTCGTCTTCATCTTCGGAGACACTCTGCATCGTGGGGTGGAGCTGCTCATAAAACACCCAGTACTCTTCCAGCAAGTGGGCGTGGTCACGAAAGAGCAGCGCTATCTGAGCCTTCATCTGAAGGCACATTTAAATACGAGAGATCTTTTTTAGTTAATTTTTGTAACTTCCGTCCGGTGCATTTGTGCATGCGTTCGGGAGTTGACGTACCTCCTCTGAGCCTCTGTGGCTTTTTGGTAGCCCCTGCTGCAGAGTGCGAACAACCTTCCTGTAGTGCATGGAGTGCTCTCCGAAACCGAGCTCCAGCTGCCGGAGGAACCTCCGACTCCTTTCGAACGCCTGCTGCTCCTTCAGCTACGGAGACGAAAAAAAAAACAGACCCAAAGATCAATTGAATTGAAGGTCAATCAACTATTGACGTGAAATGTTGTGGATTATCAGCGCAAATTGAGGTGATTTTTGTTTTTTTCTCTGACCAGGCCGCACTCCTGGGCTTGTTCTGGGTGCAGAAATGCGGCGAAGTCCCTCAGCAGCTCAGGCCAGTCGCTCAGCACGGGTCTGAGTCTCCTGAAGAGCTCCACTGCGGTCCTGCCCTCGGGGTTACGCTCAAACTCGTACAGCACATTCAGGAAATCCTCCACCTTCCCCGGGACGGCCTGCAGAGACTCGCACACCTGCGCGAAGCAGAACAACCACCTCATATATATACTTTATATACCTTATATACACATTTTAAGGGTGACCACGAATATGTTGAAGATTTGATGCTGCGATTAGAGGAGGCTGATTTAGCTACCAAACACACAGTCAAATCTTTGTAGACAAACGAGAATTATACTATTTTGGTCACATGGGGGCGCTCAATCATTTATATATCTCGGCGATTGAAGCCGGAAGCTTCAGAGAAAGCGGCAGAGAAAGCACCTGATACCCTGAAGGGGGCTGAAGGGGGCGTGTCAGTTGGATTCCTGACAGATAAACATGTACTGTATGTATTTTTATAGCATGCCTTCATCAAACAAATCGCGGCAACGCTGTTGTGTAAAAAAAAAAAACCTTCAAAAACACGTGCATGCACATTCTCATTTATTAACGCACATCATGTACATAAAGAAATTTCAAGCACGTTAATATACTGCCGCCATTTTGATTTTTGTTTATCTCGATCATCGGTTACCTCGATGCTTTTTGGGCGACCCCCTAGGACATCGACATAACCGGGGTCCACTGTATATATACATACACACACACACACTACATTTGAAAAGAATGTACAGCAAAGACTCTTGGTAAACCTTTGAGATGAAAATCTTGGAATCATCATACCTTCTCTAAATACGCTTGTGCAAAGGCTACGTCTTTCACGTCTCTCAGAGGATCATGGGGTAAATCATCATAGAGAAGCTCTGGCTTTGGGATTTTGGCTCCTAAACACAATACCACATGATGAGAAATTGGGGGGGGGGCGCGTCACATAAAAAGGGGAAGAAAATGTAAGATTCAGGGGCGACCTGTTACACCACCATCCGATTTCCCATCAGCCGAAAGTGTTTTTCCGTTCGAGTCCGATGCCAGCTTGCAAAATCTGTCCGTCGTCTACTTTTCATGAAGAAATAAATAAAAAAAACACCAATCAGTTCTCTCATATATTTAAATTTTTTTCTTGATTATTGATCTTATAAAAGGCTTGAAATCTCTGAATGGCTGCAGGACCTCACCTGAAGCTCTGACGTTACAGAAGCAGGTGACCTGATGTTTCCAATGGATCTCGACGTCTCCTCCGGTATCCCTGCGCATTCCCTCTCGTCTTCCTCTCCATCAGTCAGCCTTTGTTCTTCTACATCTTTCACTTCCCCGTCCGTCACAACCTCCGTGGCATCATCTCCAGACAAGCTAGGCGCCGGGCTTCCGGAAGATTCCGACAAAGTGAGGAACGGCTCTCTGAAGTCGTCTTCTCCGCACTCGAGGTCGTCGGAGTGAACCTTCGGTGCCGTTTCATCGTTTTCTTGGACGGTGATATCTTCAAAGCTACTTGGAGGATTGATCGTATTTTTGGAAAAGTTCCCTAAAACAACATCGAGGTGCCCATGAGCTGCGGTGGATTTTTGGCTGTGATGGAGGTTAGTGCTGTTGGTAAGAACGTAGCCTGTAGGCAGGAGAATAAATTGAGAAGATACAGATAAAGGGTTTGGATTAGGTTTCTGTCCCATGCTCAGTTTGAGGAGAGTGCCACAGCGTTGGCTCATGTTCTCGTTAACCAGCGGGGTGAAGGATGGAGGTGTCAGAAGCGTAGCACTCGGGGTAGAACAAATAAGCGGTAAAGTCACGATGACGTTTGGACCTGCTGTCGCGGGACTCTGAACCTCTCTCTGGGTTTCGAGCTTCCGTCGGTTTCTCTGCTTCGTGGAACTTTTAGCGGATTTAACGCCGCGTTTGTTTTTTGGCTTTTTTGAAGCCCCAGTCTGAGCGGAAGCGTCGTTCCGGTCCGCAAACTTCGGCAGAAGAGGAGGGAGACGACTCAGAGCTTTCTCCACATCTTCGGTTGATGGTGGTGGTTTGGACTGGGGTGGAGAGCGCGAAGATGCGACGCGCGATGCCTTTTTTCGACAGGAAGCAGCACTTGGGAGAAGTCGTGGTTTAAGGGCGAGGGAGAGGGATTCAGGAAGGCTGGGAGGGTAGCGAGTCCCTGGGGGGAAACTGTAGGACGGAGAGGACGTGAGATCTTTAGTGGCAGAACTTCCATCAGGATCGGAGAGCTGAAGATTGTACTTTCGGACTTCTTCGTGGATGAGTTTAAGGTTTTCCTGTAATGAATGGAAATGAAAATCATTATAGATTTGAAAGTGTGGAGGGAAGGGGGAGCTCAGTGGTTACTCTGTTTGATCGGCTGTTGCATGTTGGTCTCATTTGTGGTGTGATCAAAGCTTTAAAAAATATCTTAAAAAAATAAATAAATTAAATGTAGATCGAATCAGGGTTAAAGTAATATTATTACCGAAAGCCAGCGAGGCATGAGGCGCGTCTCTCTTTCCACCGGGGGGCGCTGATCACTGGGACTGACTTTCTCACTGGCCAAAGGCATGGGGGGACATTTTCCTTCTAAAAAGTATCTCTGAATCAAACACACACACACACACACACAGAGAAAAAGATGTTGACTATCGTGCGGCTGAGGAAATAAATACTCCCAGAGACATCGTGTGTTTGTGCACCTTTATGAAGTTGGGATGTGGTTTGCGACACTCCGAGCGGACGTACATTCTCAGGCAGATGAAGTTCCTCGCTGCGAGCAGGTACTGGCTGGTCAGCTTCAAAGGATTCACGGTGCCGCTTAAATGCTGGTGGCCCAAAACCACCAAACTGATGGAAGCGTAACACGAATGGACGAAGATTCATTAGTAACTGAGATCATCAACATACATATACATTTCGCTGATAGACAAAACCCCACCATTTTTCTGCTGATGTAAACGGCCCTTTCTGACTGAATGGACGCACTCGGAGTACAGGAAGTAGCTGTGGGTAGAGGAACACTGGCCGTGTCACCATCAACCAGGCCAGATCGGCTGGAATCTCAGACCCTGGAAAACATCATGTAAACGGTCAAAGCAACAGCACAAAATAATACAGTCAGGTCCGTTAGGTAAGGTGGCCTGGGGTGCAGTCAGCATTCACATTAATCCCAAACGCTGTATAACATTTACATTTGCTGTTTTTACCGATTTTTATTTATTTATTTATTTGTGAATTAATTCATTAGCGGTCCACCTGCAGTACCGCCGCTGACCACCTAGGGGTCGCAAACCGCCCGATTAAAAAACCCATGACCTGTATTTTAAAAAGATAAATATATGATTTTGATTGGGGACTTTTTAAATTATTCTTAAAATCTTAAAAATTTGTTAATAGAAGACTAAGAAAAGAGATGCAAATTAAAGTAAAATACAGATTTTTAAAATTTTTTAATTCTTGTTCTCCATGAAATTGATATGTATAGTTAAAATGCAATAAATAGCTAATTTAAAGGAGGAAAAATAATTTGTTCAATAAGGTCGAGGTCAGAGCTCTATAACAAGTCTTTTCATTCAATTCGTTAAAAGCATTCTAATTCCTCCTTTACAACTGTGTGCCTTTTAACATTGTCGTAACAATTCAGGGGAAGAACCACATAAGTCTCGAAAAAGTCTGGTGTTCCAATACTTTTGATCTATATAGTGTATCTGAGCTCAAAAGTATAGATAGTGAACGAGTGCTTGTTTGTTTTTTCACCTGGGAACACTGGACAGGGGCCCTGAGAGTCCGATTTAGGAGACTGATTCAATTCGTCAAGGAGCGACAGAGCAGCCTGCAGGTTACAGGCTCTAAAGATGCTGACAAATCTAGGATTCGTGACCTGCTGTAGATGTTCTCCTTGCTGTGCGAAGAACTGCAGCTCTAACTGAGAATAAAAGCATGAATATATGAGAGAGAGAGAGAGAGAGAGAGTGTTTAAAATAAACACTACAGTATACTAATGTAAGTATTGCAGTGGTCATCGTATGCTAAATCTTCAAAAACTCCAATCAGGACTTTTGCTGAAGGATATCTCACCAGGAACTGTCGAGCTGTGGAGGCCTCCGTCTGAAGACCTTCCACTGACCGGCTTAGCATGTTCACCTGAGTCAGGAGCTGTATATGCTGCAACACACACACACACACACACACACACACACACACACTTATTTACAATAAAAAATATATAAAAAGTCACACTTATAAGCTACCAAACAATAAAAGTTGAGGTGAAAATTATACATCATGTGACTATAGGATAAAAGGAATGAAACACTTAGGGTCATGTTCAAGATCTTACAGTCCAACAACAACAACAAAAAAAAACTAGGGGTAGTCGAAAAAATCGATACTCGTCAGTATCGCGATATTTTGTTTGCCGATACTGTATCAATTCTCAAAAACACAATATTGATATAATATATATATAATTTTTATAAAAATTATATTTAAAAAAATATAACAAAGAAAAACACATATAAATATAAAAGATGTGAAGGGAAAAAAAATATATAATTTTTTAGTTTTACTGATGCGCCAAGTCTCAAATCGAGCACAAAAATCCGGCAATTAAAACCGTCCGTGTGGAAACATGAACCAAAAGTTCCGTTCGGTGTCCTGATGATTTACATCAGTACTTAAAAAAACATTGACAAGAATATTATGCTGTTTGCTGATTACAGTATTAAAAAAAATGTGAAAAGTATTCGTGAAATTTAATACACAAATTTTGTATTCTCCTCATTTTAACAGCAACTATATACATAAACAAACTAAATATTATATCTTGTTTCTTAAAACTTTGCAATTCCATTATGTATTATGTAAATCCACTCCTCAACTGTAGGTGGTTCGGGTTTACTGGCTGCCAAAAAAATAAACATCACTTTATTATCTTTATTATTCCATCAATCAAAAGAAATATCGGTGAAATACAATGATTAAAAAATAAATAAAAAAATGTATCTTTCGACAAAATGCTAATTTTTTTTAGACACTTCTGCTAATGACATATTTCCTAGTAAAGTTTCGGATGTAAAATCTATATCTGCTGACCTGTTGCATGTGCTGCTGGAGGCGGAGCCTCTGGGTGGGGCTTATGTAGAAAGAGGCGGGGTTAGTGGGGCGTTTAGGAGGAATGGCGACTCCTTTACTCTCTAACAGAGCCTTGCGCTTGCGGATAGCATCCAGCTGCTCCTTCACTGTGCGGTAACGCTGGTTCAGAATGTCTGCCAGAGGGTCCTCATACCTACACACACACACACACACACACACACACACACACACACACACACACCAGAACTTGTTACATCAGTTCAAAAAACGTTTTATATTTCTGGCATTTCTTTTTTTTTTTTTCTCCTCACCCTATTTACCCACAACTTTTATTTACACTCTCATGAAATTCTAATAGACATTAATTACAGGCTTATGGATCATGATCTCATCATCCATCATTAGTATTTTGTTTTTTAATTATGTCTGGTCATGGCGTAAAACGAATACATTTTTTCTTCTTTTTTTTTTTCAATTCTTACTGAATTGTTTCCAGAATACTTGGTGGCTCATGCTGGAGATTGTCTTCTTCCTCTTTTTCCTCTTCCTCCTCATGGCCTTCCTCATCCTGGCCCCCTAAATCATCCTGAAACTATAAAACAGGAACTCGGCGGTTATTTGAAGACGCGGGGACAAAAGCAGAATGTTCAAATACTTAAATATTCAAATCTCTTACAGCATCAAACAGCTCCTCCATCAGGTCGTTCACTTCCCTTTCTGGAGTGAAGAAGATAAATGACAGATTACATAAGATTTATATATATATATAGACACAACACACTAATATACACATGTATTACCCAAATAAGGTCTAAGAGAGGTCAACTATTTAAAAAAAAAACTTAATTAATCAATATAAGAAAAGTGTATTGCGTTCATTTAATTTATTCCATTTAATATATAAATAAATATATATATATAATTGAGCTAATGAAGATGATTATGTAATTACTCACTGGTGATGCGTACGGCCTTGTCGTTGCGGTAATCCTCCACGTCCGGCTCATCGATATCAGCCAGGAAGTTATACTCCGGATCGTCCTCGTCGTCACCCTCCTCTAATCAGAGATTTGCAGAGAAGGTTATTGAGTATGTTTATTCATCAGCAATTAGTAAATTCAGTCTTAACTGAGGTAAAAGTAAGTAAGCACCTTCGTTCTCCATGTCGGAGTTCATCAGTCCCTGCAGCCAATGTGTCCACTCCCTGTCCTCGGGGGCGGAGCCAAACTCATACATATCTGGAGTGATGTCAGGAGCCCGAAGCTCCGCCTCTAAACGGTTCAGAGGCACGTTTCTAAGCGGCCGCTTGGAACGAGTGCGGAAAGCCATCAGACTTTCTTCACCTTCTTCTCCGTTACTGGTGAGAGACTGCGAGAAAGAAACAGAGATGTAAAGGAGTGAAAAATGAAGGAGGAAAGGGAAAAAGAGGGATACATGTCTCATACCCATACTAATCCCTACTGTGTGTAGCAGATCTACCTGGTAAGAGTCCATGCAGTCAGAACCAATAGCCAGCTCCTCATCCACAGC
>MU551630.1:2511532-2623291 GCA_024362625.1 Silurus asotus
AGAGAGAGAGAGAGAGAGAGAGAGAGAGAGAGAGAGAGAGAGAAAGAGAGAGAGATGTAATGGATTGTGTGAGAGAGAGAGAGAGAGAGAGAGAGAGAGAGAGAGAGAGATGAAATGGATTGTATGGGGCACAGAGAGAGAGAGAGAGAGAGAGAGAGAGAGAGAGAGAAAGAGAGAAAGAAAGAGAGAGAGATGTAATGGATTGTATGGGGTACAGAGAGAGAGAGAGAGAGAGAGAGAGAGAGAGAGAGAGAGAGAGAGAGAGAGAGAGAGAGAGAGAGAGAGAGAGATGTAATGGATTTTATGGGGGAGTGTGTGTGTGTGTGTGTGTGTGTGTGTCTGTCAGTGTGTCAGCACCTTCCCTCGCTCCTGCTGGTCTCGGACCCTCCTGGTACTCCGTCTCAGCACTTGGATCTTCTCTGGATGGAGATGAAGCCCCACTCGGGGTTCCTGTTCTCTCCTCCTGCTCCCCGCTTTGGTGACTCCTGGCTCGGGATCCTGCGCTTCTGCCATCGCTGACTTTGCGCCTGAATGACGGATTCATTTCCACGTCACCTCTGCATGCTTCAGGAGCTCGGAGCTCCGCTGCACCTCCACAACCTGCGGGTTTCCTTCCTCACTGACCGGAAATATAAAAGTGTACACAAGCTTCAGAAACTGTTAGCTTAGCCACCACAGGAGCGTTAGCCAACTTCAGTGTCTTATTTAAATAACACATTTAATAACCTCATATTTTATAAATTACTACTGGAATACAAACTCTATTTACTGTTTATTTATTATTATTTAATCCAGACACTTTCATTATACCCGCCAGTTAGATACAGAGTGCTACACAGGAGGGCGGGGCCATAATAAAACGTCACATCCGGTTAACGGCATCCGGTTCAAGCTGTAGTTTAAAGACGATCATTTTATTGATTTATTTATCTCATTTATTTGTTTATCTGTTTATGTATTTACCTACTTACTTAAAATATTGTTTGTTTGTCTTTAAATAAACTATTTAAATACCTACAGACTTGTCCATCATCTTTTGGACATATTTGTTATTTATTTATTTATTTGATTGTTTATTGTTTTTAAATGCAGCCTTTGATGGACCACTAAATTATTCCTGTACCTAATTATCATTCTGTCATTATAAAATATGGTATATAGCAAGATTATTAAAAACAACACTGACTTCATTGCTTATTTTATAATATGGCCAAAAGTATTCATACACCTGACCATCACACAAACACGAAACTGTACATGATGGACGTTGAAGCATGGACACTGTTCCAGCATGATCATAAAGTGAGCTCCATGAAGACATGGTGTGTTAAGGTTTGAGTAGAAGAACTCGAGCATAATGACCTTCTTAATAACCCGAGCTCGCCAGCACCAGTACATGAACTCAGCTCTATCACATATAAACAAGAGTGAAGCTTATAATAATAAATAACAATGTCGACACATTCGGAAAGAAAAAAAAGGAAGAATTTATTGTCTTTAGCGGTGGAGGGTTTGAAGGGTTGAAATAAATGTAATTGGTTACTGTACTTTAGTATTTTTTTTTTACGTATCTGTATTTTACTGAAGGTTGGGGGGACTTTTACTTTATCTTCACTCCATTTCAAAATTAAAAATCATACTTTTTACTCAACTACATTTTGCTAAATCAGTTGCACCAATCAGAGTCCGCGCTCTGTTTAAAACTTGTTTTGATTGGCGCGTTTGGTGTATCTACTAATCACCAACATACAGTTAATCGTCGGTTTAACATCAAGCAGAACATTTAGAGAGGAATAAATGATGGAAGAAACTCCAGACTCAAACTCACCACATCACACGTCCTTAATTTGTGCGATTTTTTTTAAAGTAGTTAAAATTAGGGTTTGGGACTCATGATAATTTTCACAGATATCAATCAGTGAACATTCTGTCCTCAAAGTTGACGTGTTAGAAGCAGGATTCGTATGTGAGTCTAGACGACTGGGTCGGAGCATCTCCAAAACTGCAGTTCTTGTGTGGTGTTCTGGTCTGCAGTAGTCAGAGTCTAGCAAAAGTGCTCCAAGGAAGGAACAGTGGTGAATCATTGATGCACGTTGTGGTCCGATCCAACAGACGAGCTCATGTAGCTCGAATTGCTGAATAAGTTGATGGTGTTAATACTCGACGGGTCAGAACTGTTCTGGCAGCAAAAGGGGGACCAACACAATATTAGGCAGGTCATAATGTTATGCCTGATTAATGTATGGTGGCTTGAAGCCTCGAAACACTGTGCCTGTTAGTTGACTTGTAGTTATATTGAGTTGTGAATGGGCATTTGGTGCCACACAGATGAGGACAGGATCTATTTTGTGTCAGGCTCCTCTCAAGGTTTCTTCCTCACACCATCATCTGCATTAAGGATAAACTTATATGGACGTATTTATGATATTAAAATTCCTATTTGTAACTATTTATTTCCATGAAGCCGCTAAAATTGTGACCTCAATTGGGTGTTTTTTAAAAAAACAGCTTCAGAAATCTAGGAAGTGCACTAAGCTCCTTATTGAGTGATTTGAGTGGGGTGATGATCATTATGTTCACCTGGAGCTCATTTCTGAGGTGGCTTTAAAAGCTAAGAACAGGCAACCAAACACAAGGAGTTCTTTTATTTTGTCAAACCAGGTCTTGCCTTGTGAAGAAGAAAGGTGGTCACTGAAAATGTTTGCTTTTGGCAGTAATGGAGAAAGCCCAGCAGTGAAGTTGAAAGCCTGGCATAATGTACCACTAACACCAGGAAGAATTCCAAGCTTCTACATTCCTCCAAAACTGCACCTCAGCGTTTCTCCTCGATTCCGAAGACCCAAGGAGTCCGATGAGTACCAACTCCTGCCTCCCAGCAGTCCACCTTCTCCTGGCTCAAAGTCTCCATCAGCCTCTCCACGCTTTCCTGTCAAGCTCCGATTCACCCCGCAGTCCAGACGGAAACCCAGCAAGGAGGAAACCTCTGACCCGACAACCCGAGCGGCGATGTCCCTGAAGCACGTGGAGAAAGTCACCACCCCGTACGGATTCCGAGCTCTGGCCTCCAGTCCGAACGTGAGCCGCAGGGAATCACTTTTCCACAGACGCAGAGGAAAAGAAGGCTGTCAAAGTCCTGTGTGCTCACCTGCTTCTCCAGCACTTGAAGACTCTCCAGTGCTGAACATCTCGGATCAAAGTCCAGAACCGTGCAGCTCTGCTCGAAAATCGGAGAGAAAACGACTGCAGATGCTCCTCAGCAAAACGCAGACTGCACTCAGGACTCTCACACCCAGAAGCAGGAAAACCCATATCCGGAAAGTGCAGGATGTTCTTTAGGACATGTTTTTTGTTGGCAAGTTACAAACCAATGAAGTGTGAATTTTAAGGAAATTAATAAATGCTTTTTTTGTTATTAAATTGTTTGTATTTAACAGTAATCTTTCTACAGTGCTGCATTAAACTGCTATTTTAATTTGATTTCCATCATCTGGTTTTTCTTTTCCTCATGCAGTTAATAACCTCGATTTAGATTCTAAAGTGCCCGTTTCCATTTTCTGAACCTCCAACCAAGAACAAGGAAGACTCGGATCTATTCAGGTGCCTTGACATCGTTGAACACGTCCGTAAATTTAGATTCAAAAGTGACTTTCAGTCTTTTAGTGGATTAAAGTATCTGATGTAAAATTTTAGTGGATGTGCTTCTACAATGATTTTTAATTCGAACACAAAACCCTGCAATGGTGTCTAGAAGACCCTTTAAACTTCAGAGGCAACATCAGAGGTCAAGTGTGCTGATTGTTTAACTACTTTAGAGTCGATTACATTCCAAGTGACTCTTGTGAAAAACATCTACTTAAATAGCACACAGATGGTATCCATCGACGTCATTGGCGTCAACCATGGTTGCTATTTCACAAAGCACAAACAAAGTTTAATTTTATTTTATTTTTCTCCTTCTGAGAAGTTTCCCACAGAACAGCTTTAGTGTCCCTTCACTAATCAGAATTCCAGCTGATGCACTAAATACAACTTTCCTAATGCTAAATTCTCACCTAAAGCAGGACTCTACATTCCTCTATTCATTTAATGCAAAATATTTCCACTAATCTCATGACCTTTCTGGAAATATTGACATCCTTGTCATTTAATTCTCAATATTTTGATTTTTCTTTTTTATTTATTTTTTTAAGTGGCAAAATGCCATTGTCAAGTCAAGTTTATTTGTATTGCGCTTTTCACAACAGACATTGTCTCAAAGCAGCTTTACACAAATCAACAGTGATGGTGAATGGTGCGAATTTGTCCCTGATGAGCAGCCGTGGTGACTGTGACCCGGAAAAACTCCCTTAGATGTTATGAGGAAGAAACCTTGAGAGGAACCAGACTCAAAAGGGGAACCTATCCTCATCTGGGTGACATCAAGAGTTTGATCATAAATTTTCCAACAATACAGAACACTGGAGAGTGAGAACTAACATGATTACTGGAGTATAAGATTATAAGTGATGTTCTTTCTGCAGTCTTAAACAGTCTTTATGGTTAGTAGCTCCTAGTTTTATGAGCTCAGCATTTTTGATCACCACAGATCCAGCATCAGCTTCTCCATGCCAGAGCCTTAACACTCCAGGAGGTCCAATGTCAAAACTCCACACATGTAGCGGGATCCAAATGACACTGGTACGTCTCTAGATGGTTCGGGATGTTTGCGAGTTCGGCATCTACTTCTTCAAAGGTCCGTAATCACCAAGAGGTGGGAGGTGACTGGAGCTGGCCAACCTCAGGGTGTCTCGGGATGGGGAGAGAAAGAGAAGCAGTGGAGAGGAATTAGCGTAGCTGCTGTTCATGATATTAACAGCACAAGTTGATAATGTGCATGTGATCAGATGTTCTGGAGCACAAGGTTATGATGTGAATATAACTTATACAATGGCATTTTGCCACTTAAAAAAAAAAAAAACATTTTATTGCTGCCAAGCAATAAATTAACATTTAGTGGTACAGAAGATGATGCACTTCCTGGGCAAGAAAAATAAATAGTAAAATTTGGTCTACAATGGGCACTGGTAAAGTATTTCTATAGTGCTTTTCACAACAGACATTGTCTCAAAGCAGCTTTACAGAAATCAACAGTTAAGGTGAATTGTGTGTATTTATCCCTGATGAGCAGCCATGGAGACTGTGACAAGGAAAAACTCCCTTAGATGTGATGAGGAAGAAACCTTGAGGAACCAGACTCAAAAGGGAACCCATCCTCATTTGGGTGACATCAATAGTATGATTAGTCTTTAAACAATACAGAACACTGGAGAGTGAGAACTAACATACATACTAATATAGTTCTAGAGTATAAGATTATAAGTAAATGTTCTTTCTACAGTCTTTGGTATAAAAGTAGGAGCTACTGAGCTCAACATTTGTGATCACCACAGATCCAGCATCAGCTTCTCCATGCCAGAGCCTTTAAACACTCCAGGAGGTCCAATGTCAAAACTCCACACATGTAGTGGGATCTAATTGGCACTGGTACGTCTCTAGATGGTTCAGGATGTTTGTGAGTTCGGCATCTACTTCTTCAACGTCCATAATCTTCATGAGGTGGGACATGACTGGAGCTGGCCAAACCTCAGGAATCCTCGGGATGGGGAGAGAAAGAGCAGCAGTGGAGAGAAATTAGCGTAGCTGCTGTTCATGATAACAGCACAAGTTGATAATGTGCATGTGCTCAGATGTTCTGGAGCAGAAGGTTATGATGTGGTGTGTGTTATGTGTAGGCTTTGCTAAAAAGATACGTTATTAATCTACACTTAAACTGGGTGAGTGTGTCTGAGCCCCGAACACTGTCAGGAAGACTATTCCAGAGTTTAGGAGCTAAATGTGAGAATGTTCTACCAGCTTTAGTGGACTTTGCTATTCTAGGAACTACTAGAAGCCCCAAAATTTGAGATCTCAGGGAGCGTGGCGGATTGTAGCGTGTTAAAAGACTGGATAGATATATGGGAGAAAACTCAACCGGAAGCCAATGTGGGGACGATAAGATCGGGGTTATGTGGTCATATTTTCTTGACCTTGTAAGAACTCTTGCTGCCGCATTCTGAACTAACTGAAGCTTGTTTATTAATGACGCAGGACATCCACCTAGTAACGCATTACAGTAGTCTATTCTGGAGGCCATGAACGCATCTACCAGCTTCTCTGCATCGAATATAGACAACATATTTTAAAGCTTAGAAATATTCCCAAGGTGAAAGAAGGCTGTTTTTGTAACTTGGTTGATATGATATTTAAAAGATAAGTTAGTGTCTAAAATTACTCCCAGGTCTTTTACTGTTGAATTAGCGGTTACAGAACATCCGTCTAAATGCAGGTTAAGATGCTGGAGCATCTGTATACTAGTTTTTGGGTCGATGAGCAAAATCTCCGTCTTATCAGAATTTAAAAGTACAAAGTTATGGGTCATCCAATCTCTTATTTCCTCAACACACTCAGTTATCCGAGTTAATTGAGCTGCATCGCCTGGTTTAGATGAGATATATAGTTGGGTATCATCAGCATTACAATGGAAGCTAATTCCATGCCTTCTAAAAATATTTTCTAACAGAAGCATGTATATTGTAAAGAGCGGGGATCCTAGAACTGAACCTTGTGGCACACCATAGTTCACTGGCATTAGCCTGGATAGGTCTCCATTTAGATCTATGAAATGGTAACGATTGGACAGGTAGGATTTAAACCAGCTTAATGCCTGTCCATGAATGCCGATGTATTTCTGTAAACGATCTAGGAGAAGATCATGATCTATAGTGTCGAGCGCAGCACTAAGATCTAGTAAAACTAACAGCGAGATGAAACCTTGGTCTGAAGCTAAAAACAGGTCATTAGTGAGTTTAACTAGGGCAGTTTCTGTGCTATGATGGGGGCTGAAACCTGACTAAAATTCTTTAAAGATATTGTTCTCTTGCAAATGGAAACATAACTGGGCAGCGACAATCTTTTCTAAAACCTTAGACAGAAATGGGAGATTTGAAATTGGTCTATAATTCGATAGCGTGTTTGGATCCAGATTAGGTTTTTTAATGAGGGGCTTATTAACTGCTAGCTTGAGGGATTTAGGGATGTGACCTAAAGATAGTGAGGAGTTAATAATATTTAGAAGAGGTTCACCAGTTGTATATAACACTTTCTTTAGTAGATTTGTTGGAATGGGAACTAACTGACATGTTGTTGATTTAGCTTTGGTAATAACATCATAAAGCTCTTCCTGTCCTGTACATGTAGAACAGTGTAGTTGTGGAGTTGAAGGTGACACTGTGTCAGGAGATGGTCTCAGAGGTTGAACTGCCACAATTGTTTTTCTAATGTTATCTATTTTTTTTTCAGTAAAGAGATTCACAAAGTCCTCACTACTAATCTGTGATGGAACACATTTTTCAGATCCCTGATTTGTAGTTAGTTTAGCTACAGTACTTAAAAGGAACCTGGGATTGTTTTTGTTATTTTCTATGAGTTTGCTCAGGTGTTCAGCTCTAGCAGCTTTTAGCGCCTGTCTGTAACACTGGTGAGTAAATGAGCAAGAATTAAACACAAAGCAGGTGAGATCTAAATTATCAATCCTGGTTTCGTTCAGAAGTTAATAGGCTACAGTTTGTTTTGGTTTTTCCCCTCTTTAAACAAAAAAAATTGTGTTTTTACCTCAAAGATTTTGCCTACGTGTACATTCAAGAAAAGTGAATTTCTAGCTTTTTCCTAAATTTTTGGAAGTTTATTTTTTTCTGGTCTAAGTTGATTGCTTTCCCAATGTGTCCCCTTCATGACTGATCTTGAGTGTGTTATGAAAATTACGTCACTCGTCATCCTGCCAAAATAACGTGTTCAAGTTTTCATTCGAGATCGAGAAGAAATCTGCTGCGATTACGCTCTTGGAACATTCAGTGTTGATTTCATAAGCACCAGGGTTCAGCTTTTTCCCATCACATGAGATACCTTACATGTTCTTAAAAAAAACAAGCTATCCTTTATACATAAAAAATTCGTTTCAAACTTCACAACCATTTATTAAAGACCAAAAGTGTTCGTCCCTGCCTTTTTTATTAACATCATAATCCTTTTACATAGTTATGATTTTTTTTTATGAAAATAGGTCAGTAGAAAGCAATTTTCTTAAAAAGTCTCATGTCAAGTCCTCCGTGTTTTTTTTGTTTTTTTTTGTTTTAAACACAATCCAATTTCTGCACCTTCGCTGTGCAATCGTGGTAAAAATCCGTTCAGAAAGAGGAGGCGTTTCATCCTCCGGGTAAAACCCCCGGCTCTGCCTCTGTTGGACCTCGATATCCAATCAGGAAAAAAGAGGGATTCAGAAGGGACAAAGCAAAGGTTTGTTCATTATCAAACGATAAAATGCGTCTTCTCGAAAAGGGGTGCGTTCAAACGTTCGTGGTGAAGGTTGCAGATCCTCTCCCTCGTGTGGGCTTCCGCTCGGTTTTCAGCACAGCCGTTGTGCTCAGTCAAGGTAAGTGGGTCGATGAGTGGACAGACACGACAGAAGGACTTCTGTGTCCGTCTTTCCGTCCCGGTCGAAGGAGGAAAGGAGCCTGCTGAAGCTTAAGCGTCCTTCAGTCTCAAACACACCCCCTTCATCCCCAAGCAGCCAATCACACTAGTGCTGAGAGAAGCTAAAGGAAGTACCTTCCTGACTGGCTGCAGTCAAAGTCCCAGGAAAGGAAATCCATTGCTTTCCCTTTAATGAGTGGTCGGAGCAGATGACTGGCTGGTGGTCTGTTCTCCAGTGATGTCACACTGGAATGGGCGTGGTCATGGAAATGTTTGGGGGAAGGGAGGGAGGGAGGGGGGTTCTTGTGGAAATTGGCTTGTATGCTCAGTCACTGTCCGAGCCCACGGCTGACGAGCCTTTTCGCTTTCTCTTGGGTGCTTTGGGTTTGGAGTCCTCCTCCTCCTGCGTTGACATGAGCAGACTGTTACAATTCTACAGTTCTATTTCAATCTTTTACAATAGCAGGACATTTTTTAAAATATGCATACATACACTTATATTTGGGAAACAGAGCACGTTATTTGTAAAATGTATGTAAATCTTGTAATGACAGCGGGCCGGAAAAACTATCGGTATGGATAGCCAATAGTTCCAGCAATCAACAATCGAATCCATACCGATAGTTTTTCCAGGTTGCTGGAGCGGCTGAGAAGGTCCGCCGCATTATACGGTACAAAAGCGTCGAATCACTGATGCCACATTTTTAAAAATTTACTTTTGATGTAAATGTTTGAATTTATTTGCCGTGTTACTTTTCGGTTTCAGTTACAATTTAGTCTTTTATTTTCTTCAATGTTTATTAATACAATGAATCTATCCATATCTATTTCATTTAACACATTTTCATGATTCAGGACTGTTTTTTGTAATAAAGTTCAGTACTATTTTTATATGCAGTGTTATGTTTGTCTTGAATAATTGTTATAGTGATCATCCCTTACAAAACCCAAAAACTATTTAACATGTGAAAGAATGATCACATACAACAAAGGTGTTCATGTAATCAGCATCACCTGTTTAGAAATTCAAATATGGTCCTGTATAATGAGCATCGATAGTAAATGTAATTAATGGCAACCCGACAGAAGGCAGCTTTCATAACCGTGTGCTCTGAAATCTCAGGAATATGGTGGGCAGGTAATAAAGTGGGAAAACCTACTTTTGGCTTGTATACATTATTTATGGCATGTAAGAAAGAAGTCATGTAAATATAGACGGTATATATTCAGGAACTCACTGAGGCGCTACTTGAGCCGCTGTCCTCATCGTTATTGGCTGGCGGTGCCGCGCCTTTGCGCGAGCGCGGGGAGGACGCCGGGGCTTTACGCCGGGATTTGGGTGGCTTCGAGGAATCCTCGTACTCCTCGGCCAAGGAGAAAAGATCGCTAAACCTGGTGAGAAGAATTGAAATGTAATAAAAGACTTAATTTTAACCCAGATTCTTCTGTCAGTAGTATGAACAGTATCTCTCAGAAGTGAGTGCACCCCTCACATTTCAGAAACCATTTTAGTATCTCTTCTCAAGGAACAAAACTATAGATCTTAAATTTGGATAGTGGTTCAATAATGGCTGTATGTTGAGTTCTGTACTGTATACGAGCTGCACATTGATACTCTAAAATAGATTCATTTCTACAGTATTGTCCATTGAGAAGATGTAATATAATTCTAATTTAAGGGGTGTACTTACTTTTGTAAGATACTGTATAAGTAAAACCTATACACCGATCAGGCATAACATTATGACCACCTGCCTAATATTGTGTTGGTCCCCCCCCCCTCCTTTGCTGCCAGAACAGTGTTCCTGTCCTGGTGCACCACTGTTCCCTACTTGGAACACTTTTGATAGACTCTGAACACTGCAGACCAGAAACATCCTACAAGAGCTGCAGTTTTGGAGATGCTCTGATGTTTTGGAGATGCTCTGTCGTCTAGACGTCACATCATTTGTCAAAATCGTTACGTTCGCCCATTTTTCCTGCTTCTAACACATCAACTTTGAGAACAAAATGTTCACTTGCTGCCTAATAAATCCCACCTACTAACAGATGCCATGATGAACTTGACCAGTCATAATGTTAAGTCTGATCGTGTGTATACGAGTAGACGCAATACACGACGGTATGTATTACACTGAGGAGAGACTTGCCTCATTTTGTGGGCTTCATCACAGCTGGCCTGGACATGTTGAAGAGCCTGCAGGATGGGTGTCTGGGTAAAAACTTCAGACACACACACACAGACGTAAATATGTGTACTGTTTATAAACACTATATCAGAGGATTGGGGAACGAAACTGAAACAGACTCACAGTTATTCTTGGTGTTACTGAGACTCAGCCTCAGACAGTCTAAATGCTCCAACATCTGTTCCAGGGTCAGCTGCGCCAATTTACTGCTGGAGCTCCGTAAACTGCAAAAGAAAAAAAGAAAAGACAGACACAGACACACCATACTATGGTAAGTACAAATTCTCTGTCTATTAAGGGGCCAAATGAACAAACAAATGAGGTTTTGGTTGGTACGGATTACATCTTAGCGTGGTGATACCTCTGGCGTTTGCGAGGCATGTTGTTGTTCTTGATGAGAAGCGCCTTGATGTGCTCGGCCAGCTGGTCGTCATGTTTGGCCGCCCAGTGGCGCAAGATGCTGGTGGTGAACTGATCCTCTGGGTGACACGGCCGACTGAGCACCATCTTCACCATCTCCTCTGTGGGACTGCAAACGAGCAAACACACACATAGGATGAGAGAAAAAAAAAAAAAAAACAGCATAGAAACAAATCGGGAAAAAAAAATAATAATTTTGCTCAATAAGATGTGTACCTTTCCCTTCGGAGTTGCAGGAGTAAGCAGGATAAGGCTTCAGGATGCTCTGCAGAGACACAAACATTATAAACATTATACAGGAAGGAGGAGAAGAGCACTTGATTTTCCATTGAATTTTTTGAAAACCAGGATATTTTGTGATGCGTGTCCAATTAATAATATAAAAATGTACAATACGTGCGTTTATATCAGTAAACGGAGCACATCAGCGTAAATCACGAGATCAAAGTGTTTCTGTGAGTCAAATTTAAGACTTTTTAAAACTGAAGAAAGAATTTAGAATGAAGTTTGAGACCTGCGTCACGACGTCAAAAACACAAACTGTAGCCAAAACATTCCCACAGCTGATAAATCAAATCCGTTTTACATCTGTAGTACAATCAAAGAGAGATTAAAACGGGAAAGAAAGAACTAAAACACATTGGAAACTAACAAACAAAACTATTAGACGTCGTGTTACGTGGACGCCGGAAAATTGAGACCCGTTCAAATGTATTTAAGACCGTGAACAGGGAATTTAAGACGTTTAAATGTATGTAAATTTGCAGATTATTGTACATGAAAAACTTATATTAAAGATTTAAAAAAAAAAAAGACTGAGACAATGGCTGTTTTTTTTATGCACTATAGGTAGCTGATCGCTGTAACTATCTGCAAAAATCCATAGTAGAGTCAGATAAAAGAAGAGAAGAAGAAGTGCACTCACCTTTGTATTTGAGGTGCTGTAGGATAGGGATGATGGTCTCCAGTGGGATACTGTGGGCCAGAAACAGCTGCCATGTGCTATACTGCTCAAATGTCTCCCAGTCCAGTGACTGAACTGTAACACACACACACACACACACACACACACACACACACAGTTACAGTTACACACTGAGGACCTGTTCAGACATCACTCTCTAATGAGCAGACCACTGAGACACATGCTCAGTCAGACGTTTGGAGATGGACTTGGACACTCACTGAGGATGTTGAGCACAGAGTCTTTGCGGAACATCACCAGATTTCCCATCATTACGTGACACATGAGCTCTTGAAGCTGTGAAAACAAAAGTGTTATGAGAAAAAAAAAAAACGTGAAAATGTTGGGATATGTGACGCTGATCAAAAACAAACCTGCGTGGAGTCTATCACTGCTACGATCATGTTCAGGAGTTCTCCACTGCGCAGGGTCTCATCAGGGAACTGGAGAAATATCACACACACACACACACAGCATTATGAAAACCTGTCCACCTCTTGAATAGTGTAGTAGTGTATCATTTGGTGTTTCAGAAAAATTCACAAAGCGATTTTAGACGAAATTGCCGTTTTCGGATTTACGGTGTTTGACAGTAGATAATGGTGCCGATGAGGATACGAGTGTGTGTGTATGCGTGTGTGTATACTGTATACCTCTGTGTAGATGGAGGGTGTGAGGTAACACAGCAGTCTCACATCATCCTCTTGGCACGCCTTCATGTCCATCATGAGACACGTGTGAAGGTCCCCCAGTGCTGTGGCCTGAGCAAACGACTCGTACAGACTCATCTTCCCCGCCGCCGCTTTACTGCCGGGACACAAGCAGCAGAAAGAGGGAGAGAAAAAGAGAAAGTGTGTGTTAGCATTGTGTTTAGCTCAGCGGATCACTCAACCCATGTGAGGCAGATCTTCATGGAGCGTGTTTGGGGCACGTGGAAATCGTCAGGGTGGAACAGGTTTGGGTCTCCTAGTTCACGTGCAGTGGAAATGTAAAATGCTCCACATCTGAAGTGGGAGCTCAGTGATCTTTAGTGGTTTAAGCCCTGGTATCTCTCAAACTGGTAATATTGGGGCCCTTGAACAAGGCCCTTAACCCTCTGTGCTCCAGGGGGGCGCTGTATTATGGCTGAACCCAGCTTCCCAAAGTAAAAGCGAGTGTGTGGCTGGAGAAGTCGGGTGAATTAAAGCGTGAGAAACAAATGCCACCAATGGGGGACGCACCTCGCCTTGAGGTAGTACAGGAGATGATATCCAATTTTGGGCTGTTTCTGGTAGAGCTCAGCGAGCATGTCCAACAGCACTGAGAAGCCACTGTTGTCCTCCTGCATCTGACACAGGTTCCTGAAGATCAGACACACTGGCTTACACACCGACTCCTCCAGCGACCTACACACACACACACACACGCACACACACACACGAGAATATGTGGACAATTAGAGCTAAGTATTACAGGGGCCTTATTTTAATTTAGAGTCACATTTTGTTGAGAAGAACCAGGTCCATCCTCTGCACTTTTACTATTACCATGAAGCACATTTTTCGAAACCGTACCCATGCGTCTAACGTTTACACACACAGACTAAGAGAGAGACATACTCCTCAGTGATTTCCTCAGGAAGCACATCTCCTCTGAAATGGCTTTTGAACAGCTCAGCTAGACAGGAAGCCAAAGTGGACATCTGCTCCGAGTCAAAGTCCTCCTATAAGTGAAAGGAATGTGGATATTACATCAAATACAAATAAAGAAAAAAAAAAAGAGCTCCATCACCCTGTGGATTTAAAAACTCACCTCGAGAATCAGGTCCACGATTTCCTGCATGACTTCACAGTGCATCTCCGTGTCGCTGTGACGGAACAACACGTGGTTCACCATGAGGTTTTGAGAGAACATTTATTATTATAACTGCTCTGAGCATGATGCACTTTACGAACTATGAAACATATTCTCCTAAATGCTCGGATTTTATTTTTGTATTATACAGTTAATTAAACAGATCATCCACATGCACTAGCTGAAGATTGAAACATCAGATGGATTGGGTTCCTGCATGAAGAAAGGCTGCAAAAGCTATTGGTTGCTTTTACCGCTACATTGCTCAAGTGTACGACCTCATTCACACACACACACACACACACGCAGGTCTCAGTCTCACCTTCCTTTCTGTAACTGTAACACTTTCTCCTTCAGCGTCTCGTCCAGCTGGTCCACGTAGGGCGAGATGTCCGCGGGCTCCTCTATATACGTCTCCTTGACGTGCTGAAACTTGAACTCGCGTTTCTTACCTTAAGAGAGAAAATTGCACTATGAGGCACCGATCCCTCGCTCCCGCACGTCAGCGGTGCGAGTCGAACCCTTACCCCTATTGTTCAACTCCTCCTCGTCGTCGCTAAACGTCGCGTCCGTGTTGTCGTAGCAAACGTCCTCCTTATCCAGGACGTGATTGTCCATCTCTAAGGAAGCGGACTCTTCCATTTTCACTGAAATAGATCAACAATTTGTATTTTATTTTGGATGCACTAGAGAAACGGATGGGAGATTTTTGGGAGATGGAACCCAGATGGGACACTCGGACCTTCTGTGGCTGGAGAGGGCGAGTTGCAGAACTCAGGGAAACGTTCTCTCAGCATGGAACGCAGCTCTCGATCCAGTTTGGGGTTGTCGAACAGTGGCGCCAAGTGTCTGAGCACAAGGTAGAGGTGTGTAGAAAGTTAGTTTGCATGTGCTGCTCAAGTGTGATAAGATGTTTCAGGGTGTGTTAAAACTCATTATTTTATATACACTATATGACACTATACTGTCATATAAACAGATTAGTTCATATAAAGTGTGTGTGTGTGTGTGTGTATGTGTGTGTGTTTGTTTAATACTCACGCCAGAACTCTCTTTTCCATAATGAAGTTAAGCGAGTTGAAGACGCCCTGGCGCACTTGGACCTCCAGTGGCGGATAAAAGTGAGGGATTATCTGATAAAAGTACCAAAAAATTGAAGAAACAAAATGAATTAATTTGGAATAAAATCAATATTGTTCAATATTAAAGCTGCAGTGTGAATTGCAATGCAATAAAATCTGTTTGTTTGTTTGCGACCCCTAGGGGCTCTTTGGTGGTACTGCAGGAGGTCTGCTAAATAATGTTGAATGAAAAAAACTTTTATAAAAAATAAATAAAAAATTAAATAAAACATAGGTAAAAACATCAAAGACAAAATATAGAATTTTAAAAATATACTCATGAAAGCTCTATTAAACAAAGCTGATATTCATTAAATGTATCCACCTGATAGCAAAAGGAAAATGCATGCTAAAAAAAAAGCTAAATAAATTTAGATTTTAATCGCAATTGTAATTTGAATCGCAAAATACATGTTTGTTATGATGCATCTTGTTTTGAAAATAGATAAAAATATGCAGACAATCATGCAAGTACGATTGATATAACTAGCATAATATCATTGGTTTCTTTTAATATCGGTCACTATGTTTTACCCTTTTTCTATCAGGCATTTCTGCCCCATGGCTCTATAGTCTACGGTTTCCTTGACCTGAAAAACATTGAAGACCCCGCTGTATGTGATATAACTGATTACTGCAAGTAACTCACTCGACACATGAAATCCAGCAGCGTAGCAGTGATGGCTGGATGCGGCTTCATCGAGTGGTGCATCACCAGAATGGCAGGCTCTGGCAAAAATACACACATTTACAGCAACAGTTAACACTCAGTTAAAGGATGAATCATATAGAATCATCAGAAACAGCAGGAGACAACGCCAGGTTTGTTTCCGAAATCCTCACCGATGTTCATGATGCTGTCTTTCTCCGGGTTGAAGAAGAGCCAGTCGTAGAACAGGGCCAGTTTAGCGTTGGAAGCGGCGACGTTCGACTGCACAAAGAGTGCACAGGTTAGATTATACCCATTAGCGCTTCCAATAAATTTAAGTTTATTAAAGACTTCCAATAAATTAAAATAAAGCAGAGCGAAGAGTGATGGCGAAGGAGAGTGGACCGTTTTACTTGCTGATAATCGATAAAAGCATTTGATGGTTTTTCAAATGGATACTGGATAAAAAAAAAACTAAAAAAAACATGCCATGTACAATAGAATTAAACTTCATCACAAAAAAAAACAAAAAAAGGACAGAATAATGAAAATGTGTTCATTATTGGAGAAAATGGAGAAATTTTTTTTTCAATAATACATGCTTAAAATAAACATTTCAGGGTTTCGCCTCTAGAGGCCGCCCTCGTACGCTATAACACAACCTGGAAAAACTATGCGTATGGATTTTTTTTTTTTATATAATTGATATCAGTGCAGAGTAGATGAATCGGTCGACCTCTAAAATTAATTAGTATTAAAGCGAAGTCACAGGACTTTTAGAATTCTATTCATTAAATCAACCTCTGTTTTGTGGCTCCCTCATAAAAATCCGCTTAGTATTGGAGTATTTGAATGTCGAAATCATTATCCAACATTCCCACAATCTTAGAATTATAATAGAATAACATACTAATTATATTTAGTGCTGTTCTTATACATATTAGCCTGCTGGTCTGGTAATGTTATAATGTCATAATGTTATCGGTGTATAATGTAAGATTGAACCAAACACGTTGATGGAAAGTTCAGGAAACAATGAAGGAGAATATTACTGTCCATTTTTAAACTTTGTTGTCAAACAAATTGTTTGCTTTCTTCAGTAATTTATCCAAATGTCTCCAGGAGCACTGGCCATCTCCATCATGACCGACCACTTTCATATGCATGCTGTGTGAGTAGAGTTTGTACCGTGCAGGTGGTGAGCAGCCAGCCGATGATGGCCCAGCGAGGCAGGATGTCCGAGCTCAGGACCTCGTTGGAGGGGTGCACCACCCCGCAGATATATCGGATCAGATCACACCGCAGTGACTGACTCTCAGCCGTGGACAGGTACTGCCTCTGAAACCAGTCCTGATAGCGTTTCTGCTGGCCAAATCGAACCTGCAACCACAGGGACATATTTTATGTCCGTAATGACCTGCCTGTGACGTGTGGAACAAAAATACTTGACACACACACACACACACACGTGTATGTTCTAAAGGGGTTGTTTTACACTACTAAATCTTGTTGTACAGAAGCAGTTCATTAAACAAGAAATTACCACCAAAGAGACTTACGAGAAATAAATGTCAGTATTGCAAAACCTCTATTCTACAGCAAGAATCAGATGTGTGGGTGGTGTGTTTGTGCCTTTGCTTTTACCCTTGAGGTCATGAACAGTAGCTTGGTCTCCATATCAGGAGTGAGGCGGCAAGCCAGGAATTTGCGCGACGTACGGGAGGTGAGAAGCTGCAAAAGACCTACAAATGCATTTACATTTACATTTACATTTGCGGCATTTGGCAGACGCCCTTATCCAGAGCGACTTACAACTGAGCATTTCACACACATTAAAAAAAAGATGTAAGTGTTTCATTAAAGGCAGGTGAAAGGACATAATAAACACACACACACACACACACACACACACACACACACACACACCAGTATACTGTGGGCTCAGGCTCTGGGGGTTGTGCAGCAGGTCTCTCCACAGGAGGTCCATCTCAGGGATTCGAGCTACGTTCTGTAGCAGTCTGACGAGATCTCTCCCGATGATGAAACACTCCATAAACTGAGAGATAAAGAAGAAAAAAAGAGTTAAAAACGAATAAAATAGTCTTTCATTACCCTCTGTTTATACTCGGCCATCTTTCCACAAGGTTCTAACACTTATAACGACTTGGCAATAATATTAGAGAACTTACGTGGCATAGTAGCTTTTAGAAAAAAATGACTTTACAAGGGAAAAAAAAAACCAAAAAAACAAAAAAAGAAAAAAATTAAAACTTATCGGAAATAAATAAATCACTACTGTAAACCAAAACACAGAATATAAAGAATATATGAAGAATGTCAAAGATTTTAAGTTTAAGGCACCGACACAATTAATGATAAAATAAATAAATAAAAAAAATAATTAAAAAATATCAATTTGTTTTTGACACTTCTACACAAGGGGTTCCTGAACTATGCCCCGCCTCCAAAAAATAAAATTTTGAACATTTTAATAAAAAATATGTTTTTCCTCATATCAGATCTGTATTTGATAATAAATGTTGGCTTTTAAACAAAAATTTCTAAAAGTTATTAACGTAGATTAACTATTGATTAGATTTATCCACCAACGAACGTTTTAATTTCAATAGCAATGGATATGAAAATGCTGAATGAAAGAATGCCATTATGATGATAATAATGCCTTTTTAAAAGGATGTGTGTGTTTTATATATACTGTATATATATATTTGATCACATGACCGCGCTCGCTCGCTCTTCCCTCTCACCCTCTCTCGCAGCAGGCCGATACAGAAGTCCACCTCTCTTTGGCGGAGCGTCAGGAGTCCCTGTGTCCCGTGATCTACGATGAGTCTCAGATATGTGTATACAGACATGGCCACCAGCATTCCGCTCTTCAGCACCCATTCCCTGTTCACAAACGACGAGCACAAACACCCCAAAGTGACACATCGACACGTAACATTGCACTAGAATGGAATTTACAGCCCTCTCCTGTGGTCTAATAACCAAAATCATGTGCATCGATGAAATTTGAATCCCAAAACAGTTTACATTTCCGCATTTATACATTAATTGTTCTTTTTAATGATGTTTCTAGCATCAGGGGTTATTTTCATGGCAGGATCTTAGAAGGCAAAAAAAGCAAATGACAAAATTCAGCAGGTTCTTCGAGGTGGAATAAAAAAGGTTTGAGACTAGTGTGCCAACAGAGGGCAGCACGAGGCTGCACGCACGGTCGCAGGGAGCACCGACCTTCATAAGTCCTTGAGCCAAATGACATCACAAGTTGTGCAACTGGTGAACATGTGCGCACTCTATCTCTCGCCACATTTGGCTCCTGCGGACTTCGCCCTCTTCCTGAAGATGAGACTGTTTTTTGACACCGTTGTGGAGAAGGAGAAGAATCACAGACGATTCCATAGACTTCCAGGATGTCTTCCAGCAGTGGCAGGAATGCTGTTTGATACCACAGTCCTGTATTTGAATACTGCATATATGCGTTCCTGTATTTTCTTCGGTGATCCATTTAGAATTTTTGCCATGATTGTTTGTCAGTGGTCACACGTCGGGGGGGTTCTTCTCCATCCATAGCAGGAAAGCGGGTGCGAGTTTGGAGCGTCCGGTACGCCGTCTTGTTCGCACGATCTGATCGGGTCTGGATTCAAGATGGATGTTCCGGAAATTTCATTTGTTTATAGTCGTGTTGGATTTGCTGTAGAATGCTGTGGATTCTAATGTCAAATATTCCAGAACATATTCTTGAATAAATGATATTCTGATGAGCCCAAAAAGCAAATGCTGTGCCAGAAGTGAGAAGCCGATGTGTGGTAATACGTAAAATACTTTTATAAGCGTTCTTTACAGTACAGTACATGTGTATTCACGGTACCTTTGATCCACTAAGATGTCCAAGACGTTTTCAGCCAGCCACAGGTTTTTACTGGTGATGTCACCTCCTAAACAAAAGTCCACACGTTTGCAAATCAGTCATGTGAGGAATAAACCATTTGCATTATATACTAGTATAACATGTATGTTTGAAGGAATCATGATGTACCGGCGATCTGCTTCATGAGGGTCATGAGGACTCCGTCGGCTCCTATCACCCCGCTCTTCACCAGCTCTTTGACCACCCACACCAGCTGTACACAGAGACAGAAAATCAGGGAGGAATGGAATAAGCCTGGGGGTAAGACTCCAAAACACCACATACTAAAGACCGGTCTATTCAGAAACCTGCGTGCGACACACGTCCTGCAGCTTGAGGAACTTCTCCATGAGGATTTGGTTGATCTTGATGAGAACTACGTTCATGCCGTCGCGGTTGACTAGTGTCAGGTCTCTGTAACACTGCGTGGAGAAGAAAGCACAAAGGTGATAATAGTACAGAATAACTGCTATTAGTCAGAAATCTGGGTTCGGTTTAAGATACAGAAAGTTTCTTTCACTAAGAAAAACAGAAGCCACACCTCATTCACTGAAACTAAGGCCAGAAGTTACGCCTCCATCATTAGGAATTACAGAAACAGAGGCCACACCTCCTCCAATGTGACATATAGAAACAGAGGCCACACCTCCTTCTTTAACTTATAGAAAAAGAGGCCACACCTCCTTCACTAACTTATAGAAACAGAGGCCACACCTCCTCTCATTAACTTAGAGAAACAGAGGCCACACCTCCATCACTAAAACTTATATAAAAAGAGGCCACACCTCCTTCACTAAAACTTATATAAACAGAGGCCACACCTCCTTCACTAACTTATAGAAATAGAGGCCACACCTCCTTCATTAACTTATAGAAATAGAGGCCACACCTCCTTCACTAACTTATAGAAATAGAGGCCACACCTCCTTCATTAACTTATAGAAACAGAGGCCACACCTCCATCACTAAAACTTATATAAAAAGAGGCCACACCTCCTTCACTAAAACTTATAGAAACAGAGGCCACACCCCCTTCACTAAAACTTAGAGAAACAGAAGCCACACCTTCTTTACTAAAACTTAGAGAAACAGAAGCCACACCTTCTTTACTAAAACTTAGAGAAACAGAGGCCACACCCTCTTATGAGTGACAGGTAATAAAGCCACACCTCCTCCACAGTATCACACTGCAGTGACACAAAACTATATAAAATCAGTCCTGATCACTTTCCATCTACTACTGAGAAACAGAGGCCACACCTCATTCACTAAAACTTATAGAAACAGAAGCCACACCTCCTTCACTAAAACTTATAGAAACAGAAGCCACACCTCCTTCACTAAAACTTAGAGAAACAGAGGCCACACCCTCTTATGAGTGACAGGTAATAAAGCCACACCTCCTCCACAGTATCACACTGCAGTGACACAAAACTATATAAAATCAGTCCTGATCACTTTCCATCTACTACTGAATATCTGCCGCTTTAAATCAGAACTGCAGCCAATGAACCGATTACAATAAGTAAATCTTTTCACTATGAACAGGATGTGTGTGTGTGTGTGTGTGTGTGTGTGTGTGTGTGTGTGTCAGTGCATGTTAATTCCTTACCCGCTGTGCTTGCGAAGGCTCTGTGAGCATCAACGTGAACAAGCCAAGGCACACTTCCTCATGCTGCTGAGGACCTTTACACACCTACACACACATTAAGACATGTTCATTTCCCGTAGCACGTAAAAGAGAAACCAAATAATTAAAAATCCAGATCGGTGGATGTCAAAGAGAAAGGATGTCCTGATTCAGCACCCAGACTGTGAACACCACTTTTATGAGAAATTATGAG
This sequence comes from Silurus asotus, assembly GCA_024362625.1. Classification (NCBI taxonomy): domain Eukaryota; kingdom Metazoa; phylum Chordata; class Actinopteri; order Siluriformes; family Siluridae; genus Silurus; species Silurus asotus. The sequence continues at coordinate 2,533,031 of MU551630.1, forward strand.
AAAGTAGGATTTATACCCATGGATGGCATTATAACTACCAGCATGATCTTTATTTTTGTTTAACTTTTTAATGGTCTCCCCAGTAAGGGGCGAAACCTCACTTTTCCCAGGCAGTCATTATTTTCTGATTGCCTCAAGTGTCCAAAATAAATTCTCAGCCACTGCTTTTGGGGATGTTCAGGGTGTGTGTTTGCTTAGAATAGAATGGGGGAAAATGTTCTTCTGTTTTTATCCCAACAAGGACCATAGACCTGCTTATGGGGACTTATAAAGGAACTCCATGATGACTTTCAGGATGTTCACTGTGAATGTAATAGTATGTTGTTATAGTGGATAATAGACAGAACCCCAGTGGCCCAGTAGATAAATATTGCTAAGGCATTGATCGCTAATTAAACATATTCCACAGGATAAACCATTTCTAGAGCATCTGGGGTGCCTTTCTTAAGTATCCTCAGGAACTCCAAAAATATGGTTGGACAAAGTTTAAAGTAAAAAAAAAAAAGTCCCTTCCTTTAATTTGCTTATTTATTTTTCCTTGAATATGTTTATGTATGCATGTGTGTGCGGGTGTGTGTATGTACACACAATATATCTGCTCCATTATCTGCTATAAATGTACCTTAAATAAATACTTTGGAGGTTTTACGCAAATGTATGTTTATAATTAGTGAACACAAACTCATAACATAGAGCACGGAAAGAAAAAAAAAAAAAAAAAAAAAGTTATTACCATGTTTTAAATGACAAAAATCATGAGGGCACTGAACTGAAATTTTGCTACGTTTCCACACGGACGGTTTTATTTGCCGGATTTGAGCGTCATGGCGGATTTTGGTGCTCGATATGAGACTTGGCGCATCGATAGAAAAATAAATGATTAAGATATATAGCGATTTTTTTTTTAAAAAAGAAAAGGAGGGACGTCGTGAATAAATGCGTATTGGGTTAAAGGTTAAAATTTGTAAATCTTTTAAAATAAAAACGGTCACAGAAACGCATTAATCGTGTTTTAACAAAACACGTGCCGTTAAAATGAATTGGCGTTACCGCGTTATTAACGCATTCAGTTCTTTCTCTGGGGGAGGTGGTAGCATTGTAGGTAAGGCATCGGACTTGGAATCTAAAAGGTCGCAAGTTCAAATCCCAGCCACACCAAGATGCCACTCCTGGGCCCCTGAGGAAGGCCCCTAAATAATAATTGTAAGTTGTGGAGGTAGAGCTGGAGGTAGCAGAGCTGAAGATGTTGAGATGTTTATTGAAAGTGATGAGGATGGACAGGATGAGAAATGAGTTCATTAGAAGGACAGAGCATGTAGGACGTTTTGGAGACCAGGTGAAGGAGGTGAGATTGAGATGTGAAGAAGAGGGAGATGGGGTATATCGTTAGGAGAATGCTGAGGATGGAAAAAAAGAGGAAGGCCAAGGAGGAGGTTTATGGATGTGGTGGTAGTTGGGTTGAAAGAGGCAGATGTAGAAGACATGAGGAGAATAGAGACGGATGATCCGCTGTGGAGACCCCTAATGGGAGAAGCCGAAAGAAGAAGAAGAAGAAGAAAGGAATCTCAGTAACGTGTCAGGTCTTAGGTTTACACCTTGTGATCAAGCATAAGGAGGAGGAAACGAAGACAATCATCTTCCCGTCCTCCAAAACCCCGTCCCCGGAAACACACAACCAGAATTCTAAAAACGTGTAATATACGTGTTTGTATTTACGCTTTGCTTGGTGGATATTCATAACCCATGTCAGTCAATTATACATGTTTGGTTTTTGCCTTATATGTGGCTTTTTTTTTTTTTCTTGGGTATATTTAGCGATGAGTGACATCATCGTCTCAAACTTGAGCAGAAATACTCACGTGGGCGGTGAGGGCATCGTTGGATTCTCGCTCCGACAGTCCGTTTGTGATGGAAGTGGTGACGGCCACACACCTTTCAAAGCGCTGAAACACACACCACACACACACACACAAAACCTTTTAAACAACATCTCCACAAGGTCATTTGGTGGACATCCGTCGGGGAGCAAAAGTTTGCACGCCCACCGTTCATATAATATCCATAAGGCATTTTGCAAAGAAAAAATGAATTCTGCACATCTGTTGTGCGATTATTAAGTAAATATATTATAGACTATTCACGGCTTGGGGTTTCCCCTTGGGGGGGGGGGACCTTTTCTCCTTGCCTTCGTCATCACGACTATGAGACTTCTCAAAACAAATCTGAGGACCGAGACGGTGGAAACCAGTGGGTCCAACTTTTGCACAATAAAAGAGCAGACGTCTCGTGTTAAAACCCAGGTGTCCCTTCCTGGTGCAAAAAGACGGACCAAGGGGTAAAAGTGTCTGGATGGAACGTGGCTCTGATCTTTTTTTAGAAGATCTGGTCTTTATTTTGCAAATTTCATCCTGGCAATCTTTCGGGATCTTCTGCATTCGGGTAGAAAATCATGTCAAGCTCACAGACACACACACACACACACACACACAGATGTCTCATGAAAGTTACATGGACCACCAAGAGACAGTTCCTCATCCATACAGAAGATCTTAATGATGTTCTTGACTTAATAAGAGGAACAGACATGACAATAGAAGACAATACAGTGGGTGAGTATACAATATGTCCTGTAAAATAAATAAACATCCCCCCCATATGCATATGTAAATACTCAGTAGGAGAATCTTTCCATGTTAAAGGAAACAAAGGGAGTAAAGGGAGAGGAATGAGAGAGAGAGAGAGAGAGAAAGAGAGAGCAGAAAGGTTGATGTGAAGGCCATGTGTACCTCCTCCAGCTCGTCTTTGGCGTCCAGGCTGGTGGACACCAGCAGGCGGCCCTGCGCTCTCCCCTTGGCCGCTGAGGGCTCCATCGCCTCCCGCCTCGCTTCGCCTCGCCACCGCCGACTTCAGCTCCAGCGGCTTCGGGGCTTCACGTAAACCCCACTGTTTCTTTCCTTTTCTTTTCCCACCTCTTTTATTATTTATATTCTTTATAATAATCACACGCCGTTTGCTTATGCACTTCTCGGCACTTTTTTTCTGCGCCCCCTCACACACACATACACACTCACACACATACACACACACACACTATATGTTCACGAAGCGAAAATCCGCCAGCTCCGGTGTTTTCACCCAGTGTCCCCCGCTACAACCGTCCGACTTCCGCAGGACACACGGCGGCCTACCGGAAGTAGTCCCTTCTGCTTGACCAGGAGGCGAGACGAAGCCACGTGTTTGATCCAATCGCACTCAGGAACGCATTTGATTGACACCCGGATTCACCAATCCCCGCGTTCGCTTGGCGCCCCAACCGCGCGTTGTGATTGGCCGACTCTCAAACTGCGTTCTTATTGGACGCGGTACGCTCTACGTCAGCTATAAAAGCCGTTATTTCACCTCCCTAAGTAGTTCCCCTACATAGGCAACACAACAGGATTTGGGATTCGGGACGTAATTTTTTCTTTTGGCCACCGGCTTTTATTTAAAGCAGAGTAAAAATTATTGTGTCAATCACATGGTTTATAGACGCACGTTTTATTAATAAAAAAAAAATATATTATTCCAAAACTTTTTTTTGACGTTTATAATATGAAATATTTAGGTTTTGATCGCAAGAGGGCGCTGTCATCCAGGAGACTTTTCTCCTAGACACGAAGAAAAAGAAACCAACGTGGTGCCAGGAAGTTTTTTTTATATATTTATATACTATATCTACAAGTGTATTGGGGCACCTGATCTTTCCTACCATATGTGATTCTTCTCCAAACTCACAAAGCTCAAACGTGTTCCAGCACGACAATGCCTCTGTACACAAAGCGAGGTCCATGAAAAAAAAAAATGCTTTACATGGGTTGGAGTGAAAGATCTTCTGCTATAGAGCTCTGATCTCAACCCTACTGAACACCTTTGGGATGAATGTGAACATTGACTGAACCCCAGGCCTCCTCACCTTCTCACCCACATCACATGTTGTGGCTGATGAACACGAATGTCCACAAGCACACTCCAAGTTGGGAATCAACATGGATGCTCAATGGAATGTTAAAAAAGCACACAGGTGTCCACAAACTTTTGGCAATATAATGTATGAGAGTTTTAACCTCTTACGCTTCTATGAGCCTAAGTCCAGTCCAGCACTCCACTTGTTCCACCACCTCATGTCCATCTTCCAAACCTACAATGTCCACGCCAACTCCAACTCAACTGCCTCCACGCTCGTACTTTCATACTTCATCGCAGTCCAACTTTTTGCATTTACGTTTATCACGGTAATCATAATATTTCCACTCAGATGGCAGCTTCAGCTCACATTACCTGAGGAAAGTGTGTGTGTGTGTGTGTGTGTGTGAGGGGTTAAAAAGTGATCTCTTTCAACAACAAACAAGCTAGTCTGTGTGTTTGAGAAACTGCAGATCCTTTATGATTTTCACATGAAAAGGAGTATCTTTACACAGAATGGTGCGAAAAACAAAAAACATCCAGTGAGTAGCTGATAAGAAGTCAAAGAACAACGGCTAGGTTTGTTAGATCCGACATTTAGGCTACAGTATTACCATATTACCACTCTTCAGGACCGTGTTGAACAGAAAAGCAACTCAAAATGGACAACACACCAAACCTTGAGGTTAAGAAGTCGATTCTTCACCTCAAGTTCAACCTTTTGCATCAAAGGCCTCACCTAATACCATACTTTTATGAATTTGACCATAACTGGAAGATAATGATAATGACCTGGAAAGTTTACTTGTTTTATTTCCTATTAAAAGACCATTTTTATACATTCTGGTATGAACGCGGTTTCTTGACAATAGTGCAAGTTTCTGGAATAGTAAAAATACTACACCATCCAGCGAAGTACCACTATAACCATTAAACATCGCAGATGTTTCTCAATATCCACGTTTAACGTGTTTCAGGGTGGATTTTCCATACTTGTCACATCTACACTTACAATGACAAAAATATCTACAACCACCACTACATCCTTCACTTACCTCGAAGGTATCTGATCATCCAAGGAATCACAGTACTTTTATTCTGAATTATTTAATAAATAATTGATGTTCCAGATGATGACGAGGCACCACAACGTCAAAGTTGTCAAACCCGATCACAGGATTTGTATAAACATCCCAATTCCAATTTGCTGTTATATTAACCTTCTCTTTTCTCTGAAGATGTTCCACTAGATTCTGTGGAGATTTGTGCTCATTTATCCACAATGGTGTTAGTAAACTCAGGTACTGATGTAGGTGATTTGAGGAGGCCTGTGGTGCAGTCAGAGTTCACACGTGCTCAATAGGGTTGAGGTCGGAGCTCGATAGCAGGAGATCTTCCACTCCAAACAATGGTGAAGGGAAATTTTCATGCTACCGTATCCAACGACGTCCTTCACAATTGAGCGCCTCAAACTTTGTGGTGAGAGTTTGGCAAAAAGAACACATAGGACTGATAAAGTCAGGTGTGCCAATACTTTTTAACACATCGTTGTACGTATAGCTAACGTATACCATGGATGATTAAAATCCTTCTGCTTTGATGATCACATTACAGCCATGAATCCGTCCAAGTTAACATTTTTACACGTGTTTTATTATTTATTTATTTCTTTTGAAATCCCACTCACATCATAAATGAACACTCACATTAAAGTATTTCTATTATATATTTTAGGTAAAAAAAAAAACCCAAACCTCCCACCGAGTCACTTTTCCTGAAGAACAAATTGAAAACAAAAATCGAACACAAGATTAAAATCCTTCCCATAAAGAAAGAAAGAAAAAAAAACCCCACTGAGCTGCACTTTTAATACAATCACATTATAAAACAAATGACTTTTTCCACACGAATTCAATCTCATAGAGTTCTCATAGAGTCCGTGTCTTACAGAGCGATTTCAAGTTTGGCAAACTTTTATTGAACTCTGTTCTACCTACACACATGTACTATATAAGGAACTACAGGTGTGTATGTGTGTGTGTGTGTGTGTGTGTGTGCAATTGAGCTGGTCATATACAATCAAAATATCTCTGAAGCCGTGGATGTTTTGTACAATCCTCCACCACAGAGTTAACAGGAGGGCGTGGAGACAATGATCCTTCGCTCGAGTCTAGTAGGTCTCCCCCCCCCCGCTGTCTCAGTGTGAGCTGCTTTAGTTTTTCATTTTGTTTCGTAAAACAATTCGAAGATAAAATGCCAAAAAGATCATGTGGACGAACAATAATAAGCGTCGCCATAAAGCCGAAATATCGATTTACATTTATTACCGTAATCATAATATTCTCATCAGATGGCAGCTTCAGTTAATGTTCACATTACCTGAGGAAAATGTGTGTGTGTGTGTGTGTGTGTGTGTGTGTGTGTGTGTGGTTGGGAGGGGTTAGAAAGTGATCTCTTTTGGCACCAAACAAGCTGGTTAGTTTGTTTGAGAAACTGCAGATCCCCATGCGATTTTCACATGAAATTAAAATTCTCTTTCAAACACACACAGAATGGTGCGAAAAACAAAAAACATCTGGCGAGCAGCAGATAAGCTGAGGAGAAGTCAAAAGAAAATGTTGAGGCTTGTTAGATTGACTGTTAGCGATGTTACTAAACTGGGGTCAGCTACGATGCACTGCCCCCTGGAGCACAGAGGGTTAAAGGCCTTGCTCAAAGGGCCCAAGAGTGGCAGCTTGGCAATACTGGTACATTCCAATCAGTAATCCAGCACCTTAACCACTGATCTACCACTTCCCCTTTTAAGTAACTACCACTCTTTAGGACTGTGCTGAACAGAAAAGTCAAAATGGACAACACGCCAAACCTTGAGGTGGATGGGGTACAACAGTAGAAGGTCACATTAAGAGTGGAGGAAACATATAGTCTAGAATAGTTCATTATTATTATTATTATTATTATTATTAATAATATATTTGGATAGAAAAGCAGCATTATGGTAATGTTGTGATCCATGATTTTTAATTGTTTTCCCTAATTTTATAATTTTTTTTTGCATGGAATCTGTTGAACAGAATTATTGGATTGCTCCTATGAGACTCTCCTTTAAATCCGGCCAAATTTGGGAAACTTGGTTAGTTTTAATGGCCGCCTTTTTCCTGACCGAGTATCTCAAGTGAATGCTCAATAATTCAGCATAATAATATTTAGAAATGTGAATATTTACATAAAGTTTGGGCACATTAAAAGATCAATTAATTACAGAATTTCAGAACAATAAATTGATGTACACCATATGGACAAAAGAATTGGCACACTTGACCTTTACAACTATATTTAGTTCTTCTCTAACCCTAGTATAGTATGTCTTTGAACATATGCTTTACATGGGGTGGAGTGGAAGATCTCCTGCTTTAGAGCACATTCATCACCTTTGGGATGAATGTGAACACTGACTGTACCTCAGGCCTCCTCACCTCACCTACATCACTACCTGACATTATAACACTGATGTTGAAGAAATCTCTAAATTCTATTGGAACATCTTTCCAGAAGACTGAAGGTTATTCTGGCAGCAAATAGAGTCTAAATATGGAATGTTCAGTAAGCACATAGGAATCTTATAGTGAGGTGTCCACAAACTTTTGTCCATATAGTGTATATTTTGAACTACAGCTGTTAGAACATTTTATTTCGTTTTAATTTTTAATGGTATCATTACAAAATCTCTAAATTTTGTTTATGTAAAATCGGATTTTTGGCACATGCCTGCTTAAGACAAATAATTCACAAGCACTTGTGGCACAGATATAAAATTAGAAAACACAAAGGCCAGTCTATAAGAACATTCTTTTTTGCTAAAGACCACGTAAAAAAAAAGAAAACAAAAACCAGTAAATACTTTTGAACACATTGAGTAAGGGCTGTTTCCAAACTCAAAGCTAAAACCCAAACTCTTGATCCGTTCTAGAAAAACCAATACGACATATGACTTCACGCCACTAGATGATGCTGTCCTGCTTCATGAAAATGGAAGGTCCGACTTTCCGCAAATGGTTCCCATTCTCAGTTTATTTCCCGGGAACATCACGTCCTCAAACCTGTGCAGCTTCACCCTGCAGTTTCATCACGGTAGTTCTTCGTGTCTCGCTGATGTCAAGGCCGTTCGTGCCTCTAAACATTTCTGCTACATGATTGTATGTGTATATTCCTCAATTCAGGCTTCCTCCTGTGTGTTCTGCCCAAGTGTTCTGCTCAGACATCCCTGGCCACACTCTCTCCTAGGAGCCAGTAGGTCCTCATCCTTCCTTTCCCCTTCATTTCCACGTCTCCTCTCAGCTCCAGCTGGAAGCAGTTGAACTCCTGCAGCACGGACCGTGTCGCCTCTGATACATGGATTTTTAGTGCTGACAGAACAACAGACAACATCCCTGACATTAGCATGATAATTTTGCACAGACAAATTTGCCAGTGTGCACATAATGACTACATCCAAGTATGGAAACACCTAGACTTTTATGGTTTTTGAGAGAAACATGCATGTTCCTTTTGTCTATATGTAGGTAAGACCAAACAATTATATAAATGGAACTTGATTTTCTTTAAAAAATCCTCCTTTTGCATCAATAACAGATTCACACACTCTTGGCATCCGGACAGTTTGTTTCTATGAACATACTGAAATACTTTTTTACTAGTTGTTCTGTAATAGTTGGAGATTTCTTTCTGACCATGTGATCCAGTTCATCCCAGAGCAGTTCAATAGGATTTGGGTGCAGTGACTGGGCAGGTCATTTCATGATAAATACCATTCGAGCCAACTGTTTGCTTTCAGCTTACAGAAATTGGATGTACGCTCGTTGTTGTATAATGAAATCCGTTCCAACCGAACCGCAGTCTTTGTACTGCGTTGTATGGCGTTAAAACATGGAATTGTTGAAATGTTGGTTCCAGAGGTGAAAAGTAACGAATCGCAGTACATTGAAATTTACTTCAGTATGATTTATATGAAGTTTTGTACTTAAATACATTTTAACTCATATTTCTTTCTAAGTAAAAAAATGAATAAAAATAATGCAATGGGGGGAAAAAATTACGCCTCGAAAATCTCTGCGCGGATTGATTGATGGTCGGAGAACAAACGTGCTAAATTAATAAGAAAGAGAGATAGAGACCCGGCTGAAAGCGGAATGCCGTCGATTCGAAAGCTGTTCAGTGCTTGCGCTCACTCTCTGAATTCTGAACCTAATGACATTATAACAGGAGATTTTATTGTTGCTGCGAAATTAAATAAGTCACATTCCTTCCCTGCTCCGAAACAACCCCAAACCATTAAGCTTCGACCTCCATGTTTGAACGTCTTCTCCTGTTCTCTGTCTTAAATAAGTTCTTCTGTTGGAGCCAAAAAATTCCACACTTGGACTCATCTCTCCATAGAACCTTCTTCCAGTCATTGACTTTCTAATTTGTTTTGCTTTTTTGTTTGTTGCATAGACACAAAAGGAACATGCATGTATCTAAAAAAAACCAACATAAAATACGAGGTGTTTCCACACTTTTCACTATATAACGAATAAAGCACTTAGTAGGGTGATTTTCTTTGAAGCAAAGTCCTCCATCTTGAACGAACTGAAAAAAAGTTTTCCCCCTTTGAGTTTTAAAATGTGAGCATTACAGGAGACTTCCAAAAAATGTTTAAACATTGTCCCACAGAGAACACCAACAATTCACACGGATGTCAAGTCTCCACTATACAACTAGTGTGAGCAGCCAGGAATAGAAAAAAATGCTGCTGGAAAATGGATCAACAACTTCTGACCAATCAGATTGCAGAACTCAACAGCACTGGAATTAATATTAATAATAATATACATAACAATAATAATAATAATTACCTTCCCCGTTTGACTCCATACGTGAAGCAGTGTTAACCGTGTCGCCAAACAAACAATATCTTGGCATCTTCAGTCCAACAACCCCAGCACACACAGGGCCTGGATACACACACACACAAACACACACATCATTTAGACATTTTCACAATTCTGTTGTGTAGGTCCTCACTATGCATTAGTGAGGTCCTGCATTGTTACAGGAGCTTTCGACCTCTGACCCCATGCTCTCACCGGTGTGGATGCCGATGCGCAGGCGGAGCTGCTGATCGGGCCGATGACGGATCCTGAAAGTGTGCACGGCTTTAAGGAGGGCCAGAGACATATGAGCAATTTCCCTCGCATGCAACTTCCCGTTCCTCACAGGAAGTCCTGATACGACCATGTACGCATCACCGATGGTCTCCACCTGGGGGTGCCCAACACACACACAGACACACAGACACACACACACAAACCTTTGGATTTATATCATTGTGTGAACCTTCCACTGACATAATGATTCATGCAGTTAATTTGTAACCTAACCTCAGTGACCAAGAGCAAGCATGGTGCCTCACTCGCAGTATTTCAAATAAAAAACGTTTATTTAAAAAAAAAAGAAAAATAATTTCTTATGGGGACCAGCCACGTGTCCTCACAAAGTCAAAGTGGTCAGATTTTATTATCCTTGTAAGGACATGTGGCTACTCCCCATGAGTAAAACTAAAGAAATGCTATTTAAAAAAATACAATAGCGTATACACACACGCACACACACACACACACACACACACACACACACACACACACACAGGGCTACCTTAACTACAAAAATTAATCGAGTCCAACAATCTGATTTTACATATATATGAAAATGTCCAAAAGTACACAAGAGTAATTAATGTCATTTATTGTTTGTCAGTATTGTGAAAAAATTATATAAATTTTTTTATTGATTTTTATTTTACAATTTTATTGACAGAAATCATGTAAACAGGGCTGTATATGTTATATGTGTATATGTGGCTTTATTCAACATTCTGGCTTCAGTTCGAGCAGTTCATATGGATCACTACGTGCTTTTTAAAAGCAACAAACTAGTGACAGGAAATGGGAGTCAGACACATGTCCTCTTCATCCAATGTTATTCTGTGCACAATTGTTCAGACACACAACCTGGCACAACACTATCATGCCCTGCCCACCATGACACCATGATCTACTACACTGTCTGTGATATCTGAATATCTTGCTCTGGTTTATACCCTGTTAATCATTTGAGCAAATATGCCCAAAAAATTCTTCTTTACATACCCAAGCAATTTTAGGAAGCTGGGGGTCAGAACACAGGGTCAGCCATGATACACAGGGTTAAGGGCCTTACTCAAGGGCCCAACCATGGCAGCTTGGTTATAAGAGGGGGTGGAACCCCCACCCTTCCGATCAATAACCCAGAGCCTTAACCACTGAGCTATCACTTCCCAACAGAAAACACCACCAGTGTAATACTTGGAAATGTTACATTGGAAATATTGCAGGTCATTGATCACATTTGGAATCGTGCTCAGAAACAATAATAATAAAAAAAAAGCATTGTGATACAAATTTTGTTTTTCAATTTTGAACAAAAAGAATGAAGGCAATCGGAAAGAACACGGACCAATATGTCTAATATGATTAACAAAAACTACGGAGGGGACGATAAGAAAAAAAAAATGGAAGCAATTCAAAGATGATCAAATTCAGCTAAATATATCTGTCTCATTTTGCCTGGAATAGCAGAGATATTAACTATTACAATGAATAAATGATCATTTTCTAGCAGAGCCACAAACATTGCACTATGAATCTGTGGTTTATTACCTTGTAAACGTCAAAGTTGTCGATGATGGCATCGAAGCACGTGTACAGGTCGTTCAGAAAAGTGACCACCTGCGGAAAAACATTAGCTCGTGTGTGAACGCTGTAACTCGACCCTGATGTAACGATCGTGTATATGGATTTAAATGTGTTCACCTGCATAGGCGTGCTCTCTGCAGACAGAGCCGTGAAGCCCACTATATCGCTGAAGTAAATAGTGACTGAGTCAAAGGCTTCGGCCTGTACCGTCTCACCTCTTTTCAGCTGCTCAGCCACCGAGCTACAAGGCAAAGAAAGTCACAAAGTGCAGAAGAAAAAGTGTTTTTTAACCCCATTAGTGACCTTACAGGCACAATGTCCACGGCTAAAGCGGAATGGAAGGCAGGAACACTTAGGTTTGCACTCACTGAGGCAGGATCTGATAGAGCAGTGCTTCCGCTTTGCGTTTCTCCTCGTGATATGCCTGGGTCCTCTCTTCCACCAGCTCCTCCAGGTTATTCGCGTACTGCTCCATGCGCGAGAGCAGATTGTCAAGGATGTTAGAGCCATAGCCTCTGCAGGGAGGAGCAGATAAACATAAATCCACCATTTAATTTTTCTCTGTAGTTTTGCTTTTGCTTTTGCATTTATTGCTTATTATGTCCTTTTCACTCCACATCTGTATATATTTAGTCACAGACCTTGCGTTATGAGTCACATCTGCCATACAAGTCTTTATGATTATCTACTGTCAATACTGTCGCTACTGAACTACAGTACTGTTACTAATAAACTACTGTCAGTACTGTCACTACTAAACTACTGACAGTACTGTCACTACTGAACTACTGTCAGTACTAATCTACTGTCAATACTGTCACTACCAAACTACAGTAGTGAACCACTAAACTACTGTCAGTTCTGTCAATACTGTCAGTACTAATCTACTGTCAATACAGTCACTACTGAACTACAGTACTGTTACTACTAAACTACTGTCAGTACTGTCACTACTGAACTACAGTGCTGTTACTACTAAACTACTGTCAGTACTGTCACTACTGAACTACAGTGCTGTTACTACTAAACTACTGTCAATACAGTCACTACTTAACTACAGTGCTGTTACTACTAAACTACTGTCAGTACTGTCACTACTGAACTACAGTGCGGTTACTACTAAACTACTGTCAGTACTGTCACTACTGAACTACAGTACTGTTACTACTAAACTACTGTCAGTACTGTCACTACTGAACTACAGTGCTGTTACTACTAAACCACTGTCAGTACTGTCAGTACTGAACTACAGTGCTGTTACTACTAAACTACTGTCAGTACTGTCACTACTGAACTACAGTGCTGTTACTACTAAACTACCGTCAATATTGTCATTACTGTCAATACTGAACCACTGTAAATATCATCACTACTGAACTATTGTCACTACCGAAGCAGTCACTACTGAAATGTCACTGATTAACGAATGTCAATTATGTCACTACTAAACTACTGTCAATACTATCGCTACGAATCTACTGTTACTACTAAACTACTGTCGATACTGATATTCTGTCATTTCTGTCACTTCTGTACTACGGTTACTAATGATCTACTGTTACTGTTGTCACTACTGAACTGCTGTCACTACCAAACTACCGTCACCACTCTCACTATTGATCTATTGCCATTACTGAACTACTGTCAGTACTGTTACTATTAAACTACTGTCAGTAGTCACTACTGATTTACAGTACTGTCACTACTGATTTACAGTACTGTTACTACTAATCTACTGTCACTGCTGTTACCACTGAACAACTGTCAATACTCTCACTGTTGATCTACAGATCTCCTGCCATTACTGATATACTGTCAGTGCTGTTACTTAACTACAGAGTCAGAAATGCTCACTCATGTAGACTTGTTATAATTTTTATGCTAAGTAATACAGGCTTATTTATTTCATCAAAAAATGTCCACCTGTTGTGTTTGCGCATCATCACTTTGATCTGGTTAAAATCCGGCCGGTCGCTAGGTTCCTCGGCCCAGCAGCGCTGCATCAGCTGACCCAGTTCTTCGCTGTGGCTCTGAGTGCACAGCAGGGGGCGCAGGTACGGCCATCGTCCGTCTGCCACACGCTCCACAATCTCTGGTAGAGAAAGAGAGAGAGAGAGAGAGAGAGAGAGAGAGAGAGAGAGAGAGAGAGAGAGAGAGAGAGAGAGAGAAAGAAAGATAATGTGGAACATCACTTGAATGAGTTTATTAGGGTATGATCATATATAATTCAGAGCCAGGATTATTTACTATTAGACCTTTTGTGATGCCATAAACAAATTAGACTCATTCACGTTGGTGTAACTGAGTAGGTTTTTAGTGTACTTTTACTTTTTAAAGTATTTTTTTAATTCTGTAATTTTATTTGTACTGTTTTGTTTTGAAGTTTTGTACTTAACTATATCTTAAATTACATCTGTTACTAAGTAAAAACATGTCAATAAAAATAATGCAAGGGGAAAAAACAATCACACTGATTTATTGATAGGCGAAGAACAAACAAGAAAGAAAGATGGAGAAGGACGAGACAGCCGTCGAATTGAAGGTCGAATCGCTCACTGTTTGAATTCTGAGTCTGTATTAGTGATTTTTCTCATTATTATAAATCTCATTATTTATTTTTTTTGCTGTAAAAATGCATAAATCACATTAGACTCAAGTCAGTTAGCTGGATATGAATTTACTCTGAGTAAATTTTAAATGAGCTACTTATTCATTTCATTCATACAGCTGAGCAGCTATGAGGTTAAGGGCCTTGCTCAGGGGCCCAAATCAGGCAGATTGGTGTGACTGGGATTTAAACAAATGACCTTCAAATCCAACATCCAATGCCTTAACTACTAAGCTACAACCTCCCTCAACAACTGCAAAGTGTGTATGTGTGTGCTTTGCCTGGTAATGGTAAGAACAGCACTTTTTGATCTCTAGATCAAAAATAATTTGTGTGATATTCATGGTGAACAAAAATACACTCAATGCTGCCTCAAGTGGACACAAAAGGCATTTCCACCTTACATTCTGTCTCCATGAACCCTTTTTTCCCACATGACAGCGTTTCCATCTCACGTCTGACACGCACTCTATACATCTGGGCTTTTTTCATTACATTTCCTCTGGCATTACATTATTACTGCCTTTAATCTGCATACGGCTCTGATCTGCTCCAGAAGTGTCACATTAGCTGTGTCATTCAGCCTGTGTATACTGTGTGTGTGTGTGTGTGTGTGTGTGTGTGTGTGTGTGTGTGTGGCTGAGCCAGATTTCCCAAACACAATCGATGCTGGTAGACCCATTGTTCCTAACAGTGGATAAATAAATCAAATGAATGCTTATTAGCAAACAAGGCACGCACTCACACACACACACACACACACACACACACACACACACACACACACACACACACACACACAATGAGTCAGGGCATTACAGAAGTGAGATAAGACAAAGGTTACACAACAATATGATGTGACATTCACACACACACACACACACACACACACACGCGCGCACACATGGACAAACATCACACAAGGTTTTGTAAACCATGCATTGTTCTGCTGGTCACATTCTGTTTGTGAGTGCTGACAAAAAAGAAACATGCTGTTCCCCATGTGTCTTTGTGTGTGTGTGTGTGTGTGTGTGTGTGTATGTGTGTGTGTGTGTGTGTATGGGACTGACGTTTAGGGCTGAGTGGAGGGCTCTCCAGGTAGAAAACTCCCTTGAGAAGAGCCAGTTCTTGCAGAATAATGCCGAAACTGTACACGTCTCCCTTCTGAGTCCCGCATGCCGGCTTGTTCTCTGCACGCAGCAGCTCTGGAGCTGTCCACAACTTACCTACACACACACACGCACACACACACACGCACACACACACACACACATTTTTTTTCTTTGTGAGAAGCTTCAACAGATTTGACAACATTGTCAAGGCAGCTCATTAAAATTCTATATGACACCTACATCTGACCCTCAACTTAACCTCAGTAACCAAAACAAAACCTTTTGACTTTTAGATCTTTAATAAGTTTTCGCTCCTGGGGACTCAAACCCCCCCAAAAGGTCAGATATTCCTAATTCTTGTGAAAACAGTTGATCACGCCCAAGAAATTGAGATTTGAGGGAGTGTGTGTAAATTGAATGCAGAATGCTGAAGATTTTCCTGAAAAACAAAATTTTTAATTAAAACAAATACAAAATTTTTGATGTCGTCTCAGGTATTTAATGGCTTTTGTTTTGAAGAATTTAGCTGTTGAAATCTTACATAACCTACAATACTATCGGCTCTCGTAGCCTTACACGCCTACGCTACATTTCCACTTGTGAACCCTTAAAAATACCCCAAAACAGTGTCAGCTATTATTATTATTATTATTACTCACGTGCGTAGTAAGCGTATGTGTCCTCAAGGCTGCTGTCATTGTGAAAGCTGGCCAGCCCATAGTCTGTGATCTTCAGCACGAAGCGGCTGTCCACCACGCAGTTGGAGGACTTCAGGTTGCCATGGGAAACGATCATACTGTTGTGAAGGAATGACATTCCCTGCAAAAGACCATAATATTTTTCCGGAGAAATTCAAACAATCTGAAAAGTCCTGCTCTATTCACCTGTTATGGAAATGAATATTCATAATAATAAATGGTCATACAAACATCCTGTTTTCTTCCCACACAAAGTCCATTGTCCTGATCTTGATTTGCTTTGTTGCTATTTTCTTGTCCAAATATGTAAAAATATGCAGATTTATTTGTTTTCTATACTAGCAATTAAATTAGGAATAAAATGTGTAACTCAATTAATACTCAAATTAAAGAATTCATCAATTATTAAATGGTGAATCGGCATAAGAGTTAACGATGTGGTACATCGTTTTTTTTTTTTAAGTGTGCACCAGACACAAATTGGGACTTGTATAATGATGCATCATTTTTTTTAGCATATTCGCATATTTATTATACACATTAACATATTTGTTAAAAAATTACTTCTTTATATATAATGATTAGTCGATGCGTTATACCAGGAGTGTCAAACTCAATTGCACAGGGGGCAAAAACTCAAATCAAACTTGAGGTCGTGGGCCGAACAGGATAAACATTTATTGAACAAAATAAAACTAAATGGTTTTTTAAAAAAGACAGGAATATTATTCCAAAATAAATCAACAAAAACTATATTTCCTGTCAAAATTATACAAGTTACAAATATAAACATGCTGCGAAAAAACCCTAAAAAAAAATAAATACAAATTGTGCTTTTAAGTAAACGTTAAAATAACAACAACTCAAAGCGATCAAATTTCTCGACTCTTATGCCGTTCCAAAAATATAAACTTCAAATTTAAATAGCTTAAAATATTTTGCTCTCCATAAAAATATCTCCTGTCAAACACCAGACGTCTCACACCTTCATCATGCAGCTTTTCAAAAACTCTCCCTCGGTAAATGATTTGGCTCTGATTTCTCTTCGCAATAACTGTACAACAGGGTTAAATACATCAACAGAAGCTCGACATGATTGGCGCTGGAATGTTCCCAGGTAGTCTAGCGTTCAGTAAGGCAGATGATGCTCTGCATTATGGGGCTTGTAGTTTGTGTTATCAGCACTTCATATCGCCGGGACATTAATAACAATAATAATAGAGCTATATAAAATTATCTTGCAGGCTGGATATAATTGTACATCGGGCCAGATGTGGCTCACGAGTTTGGCACATATGCTCTATACTATTATTATTTAGAAAGCGATTCTCGTCACTAAACTGTTTCTCAAGCATGTTCTCTCAGCACCGGCGCTGCTACGTGAATATGACGCGTAGCAACACTTAGCAGACCGAGGTGTGTCCTAAGAGTCACATAGAATACAGATTAACATGGCAGAGGTAGAGCTGCGTCTTCCTGCAGACAGAACAGGAAAAGAGAGTGTTTTGTTTCTTTTGCGCTACAAAGGCGTGTTTCTGAAAGGGAAATGTGTCAGAAGGCACTTAAGTAAATTGATGATTTGCTGTTTGTTTACTGAATTGCAGCACATCATATTTTTGCATCGCATCGCGTTGTGTTGAATCAAATTAAACCAGATTTCACTGCATCACAAACTTTGTAGCTCAAAAAAATGACAAAGTTACTTTAGACTTTTACATTTAAGGCATTCGACAGACTCACTTTGACAATGTCATTGATCAAAGAATACCGGAACATCCAGTCCAGGGTAATACTATCAATCTCCATGAGGTCCTGAAGGGCACACACACACACACACACACACACACACACACACACAAACCACTTTAATTATAACCAGACTGACGTTAAAGGTACCAAGAGAGTAGGTTATGAGAAGGACAAAGTCAAATGAAATTCACTCATATTATAATATTCATGAATTGCATTACAGAGCAAAGCAATTTACCAGCAGCATTTCCTACACACCACACACACACACACACACACACACACACACACACACACACACACACACACACGTGGTAGGCAATTCCACATTAGATGCTCTCCCACAAGCACTGTAATCAGATAAATTATAGAGGAACTGGTTATGTATGTTTGTACTGTGTGTGTGTGTGTGTGTGTGTGTGTGTGTGTGTGTGTGTGTGAGTGACAATGTAGAAAAATATAACAGCATGGATCCCAAAGCATGGTGCCTGTAAGTTATTTATAAAAGAAATGTGGCCTTAGTGCAAATCAGTCTCAATAAAAAATGCAGTGGCCTCTGTGCCTGTCAATCACAGTAAAGGAGGTGTGGTCTCTATAAATGTCAATCACAGTAAAGGAGGTGTGGTCTCTATAAATGTCAATCACAGTAAAGGAGGTGTGGTCTCTATAAATGTCAATCACAGTAAAGGAGGTGTGGTCTCTATAAATGTCAATCACAGTAAAGGAGGTGTGGTCTCTATAAATGTCAATCACAGTAAAGGAGGTGTGGTCTCTATAAATGTCAATCACAGTAAAGGAGGTGTGGTCTCTATAAATGTCAATCACAGTAAAGGAGGTGTCAGTATAGGAGGTGTGGTCTCTATAAATGTCAATCACAGTAAAGGAGGTGTGGTCTCTATAAATGTCAATCACAGTAGAGGAGGTGTGGTCATTATAAATGTCAATCACAGTATAGGAGGTGTGGCCTCTATAAATGTCAATTACAGTATAGGAGGTGTGGTCTCTATAAATGTCAATTACAGTATAGGAGGTGTGGCCTCTATAAATGTCAATTACAGTATAGGAGGTGTGGCCTCTATAAATGTCAATCACAGTAGAGGAGGTGTGGTCTCTATAAATGTCAATCACAGTAAAGAAGGTGTGGTCGCTATAAATGTCAATCACAGTAAAGGAGGTGTGGTCACTATAAATGTCAATCACAGTAAAGGAGGTGTGGTCTCTATAAATGTCAATCACAGTATAGGAGGTGTGGTCTCTATAAATGCCAATCACAGTAAAGGAGGTGTGGTCTCTATAAATGTCAATCACAGTAAAGGAGGTGTGGTCTCTATAAATGCAAATCACAGTAAAGGAGGTGTGGTCATTATAAATGTCAATCACAGTAGTGGAAGTGTGGTCTTTCTAAATGTCAATCATAGTAAAGGAGGTGTGGCCTCTATAATTGTCAATCATAGTAAAGGAGGTGTGGTCTCTATAAATGTCAATCACAGTAAAGGAGGTGTGGCCTCTATAAATGTCAATCACAGTAGAGGAGGTGTGGTCTTTATAAATGTCAATCACAGTATAGGAGGTGTGGCCTCTATAAATGTCAATTACAGTATAGGAGGTGTGGCCTCTATAAATGTCAATCACAGTAAAGGAGGTGTGGTCTCTATAAATGTCAATCACAGTATAGGAGGTGTGGTCTCTATAAATGTCAATTACAGTATAGGAGGTGTGGCCTCTATAAATGTCAATCACAGTAGTGGAGGTGTGGCCTCTATAAATGTCAATTACAGTATAGGAGGTGTGGCCTTTATAAATGTCAATTACAGTATAGGAGGTGTGGCCTCTGTGTAAGTTGTACTCTATACAATATTTCTCTACTCTCAATAATATTTGTTGTGTATCCCAATTTGAACCATTTCATGTATGACTTTCAAGCAAGTAAATTTTACTGTAGTGGACACCATGCATGAAAGGGTTAATATAGATTATTTCACATTTTCTGACAAAAATAAAGTTAAACTATACAGTATGTGTGTGTGCGTGTGTGTGTGTGTGTGTGTGTGTAGATAAACAGTGTGTATCCTGACCTGTAAGCTGCCCCTTGGGCAGTACTCAGTGAGGATGCAGATGTTCGGGCCATCTATGCAGGCTCCTATAAATCTAGTCAGGTGTTCATTCTGAACATCACGCATCTGTGTGTACAGGAGAGAAGATCAATCACTCACTTCCCAGCAGGCCTCTGTGTGTCCTGGAAGTAATTACTTTTTTCCAAAATCCCACAGCAGAGAGGGGCAGTAAAGGCACACTTACATGTTTGAGTTCAAACAGCACGGTCCTGGTGAGCTCAATGCGCTTCTTGTTGATATACTTAATAGCTGTTATGTTTCCCTGCAAAGACAACATGTCAAAACGGACATCCCACTCTTTCTCAGCGGAAACATGTATAAAATATTCAGTAAAATATACCATTCCAACTGTTTATAGTCTCAACGTTTGAAGGATTTGAGCAAACAAAGAAAATGTTTTATTATGACATCACATAGAGTCGTACCATGAAGTACTGAAAGCTGTCAAGTTGGAATTCACAGTTATCATGCCCTAGTTTGACCCGTGTTGCGTTCAATCATCTATTTTTGAATATGTGAAGTCAACAAAAGTTTCTCGTACCTTGTAGTAACAGGTCTTGGCATAAATCTGAACATTTCCCTCCATAGTCAGCAGTGAGCCATAATTGGAGCCTCTCTGTGAGGGAGGAAATTGAGTAACAAATCACACACTGGTACATGGTTTAACTCATTCAGCACCTACCACTGGTTACAGCAATGTAGTTGAAGTTAATGTGCTGAAGATGTATATACTGACAGATAGAGTAGATGATTGTAAATCCTCGATATTGTAAGTGCATTCATACATTCATTCGGCAGTCATTTTGAAAACTTTAATATTTCTGAACATACATATTACAAACCCCCACCATGAATTTCTCCATTCTTGGTGTTTTAACCATTTTTAATTATTTTTTTAATATAAAATTATATGCATTTTATATAATGTGTATAAATGTGTGTCAGCAATTACTACAAGAAGCACAGCAACAACCCCAGACTAGTTAGTCCCTGGTACCTCTACTACAAATATAGAGCATTTAATGCTTTTTTTTATTTATTTAATATTTTTAATAGGAAGAAGGTAGATGTGGAGGAGATTAAGGCTTAAAAGATCAGCAGCTGCTACAATGTATTTTTATATTTGGATTCTTCAGAATTTAATTATAGACTTTAAAGTCCTGTTTTTAAAACCTAAAATATATATATTTTTTTACCTTTTAGTTAAAAATAAAGATGCTCAGTAGTAAAAAAAACAAAAAAAAACAAAACAAAACCAAAAAACCCCAGAAAGGTTGTATAAAAAACTATATGGACAAAAGATTGTGGACACCTAACCATAAGATTTTTGGGTGCTTTTGAACATCCCATTCCACATGTATTCCCCATTTACTGCCAATAATAATCTCCACTCTTCTGGGAAGATGTTCCACTAGATTTTGGAGTGTGCTTGTGGAGATTTGTGCTTATTCATCTAAAAGGGTGTTAGTGAAGAAGTGATGTAAGTGAGAAAGTGAGGAGGCCTGGGGTTCAGTCAGTGTTTACATTCATCCCAATGGTGTTTAGTAGGGTTGAGGTCAGAGCTCTATAGCAGGAGATCTTCCACTCCAACCCATGTACAGCTGGATTTGTGCACAGGGGTACTGTCATGCTAGAACAGGTTTGGGTCTCCTAGTTTAAGTGAAGGGAAAGATCTTATGTTTCCACGTCCAAAGAAGTGTGTGTCCCCACTTTGTGGTAACAGTTTGGGAAAGAACCATGTATGGCTGGAAAAGTCAGGTGTCCCAATACTTTTGTTAAATAGTGTATATCATTTAATATTTAAGCATTGCTTGAGAATTGAGTACATGTTAAATGATGCTCATACTGCAGTGTGTATGTGTGTGTGTGTGTGTGTGTGTGTGTGTATGTGTCCTCACCAATGACAGTGTCAATCTGCTGCATGTCCTACGCAAGGCTTTCTCCAGGTTATTAAGCTGAATGTCGTCCCAGTGCACTCTCCACAGCTGTGCTGCCAACTCGTTCTCCAACTTCACCTTTCTGAAGGACAGAATGCGTGGGTGAGCGAGACAGAGCGAGTAAACGTAAAGGAAAGGAAGAACCATAAATAACAAAAAGACAGAAATAAGTGTGTAGAGATGCAACATAAAAGAAGGTGAATGGACCTAAAATTTTCTCAAAGTATCGACAAATGTGTTCACATTGACTCCCTTCCTTCAAACTCTTTCATTTAAAATCAGAAGTAGTTAAAAAAAAAACACTCGTCATTTCTCGAAACATGAAAATCTCATCACCCGGAGGGAAATTATTTTGTTTAAAGGTCTCAGTAGTTTTGATGCAGGTTATTGCTCCCATCAAATATTTCCACTGAGAACTTTTGAAAGCACTAAAACGACAATGGTTCTGATCAGACCACACAAACTCCCAAGTACAAACTATAAAATAAATGTCATTATAAAATAGCTGTCATTATAAAATGTGCCTTAAAATATATATTATGTAATATGTCATTAATAATAGACGTGTCATTTTGTAATAAATGTGTTATTATCCAAAAAAAGTCACTATTCCATAAATGTATTTTCCAACAAACATTCAATAAATGCGTCATTAACCAAAAAGATGTCATTGTGTAATAAACATCATTTCGAAATAAATGTATTACGTGAAAATGCATCATTGTATAACGTCATTGTGAAATTTGCCATTATGTAATAAACGTGTCATTATTTAATAAATGACATTATGAAATGTCAATATGTAATAATGCACTATTATATAATAAATGTGTCTATGTAATAGTTTAATTATATATCAAACATGCCATTATGTAATGATATTAGCCAAAAATGTTGTTATAAATTGAAAAGATCATTAAGTAATACATGTTTCATTAACCAAAAACATTGTGAAATTAACGTTATGTAATAAATGTGCCATTATGTTTTAAAAGTTTCATTAACCAAAATCTTTTGATGAAATAATGCATTAGTCTGCCATATAAACGTCATTATATGTAATAAATGTGTCAGTGTGTAATAAATGCGTATCGATGTGTCATTATATAATAAACATGCCATTGTGAAATTTGCCATTAGGTAATAAACGTGTCATTATGTAAGTGATTGTGGTATAAACTTGAAACATTAATAAACCACTGTTTTATTATAAAATTAATGTCTTAATAAAAAAAAAAACTGAAGTGATACTGATATTATACTTTACAAAGGAAATCAGAGAACATCCAAAGCATTAGCTTGTTTTTGTGGTTTATGAAATGTAAAACTACAACTGAATTTCCTGAACGTTAATTATTTTAATTTTCGCTAAAAATGACGTTTCAGGCTGAGTTAGGTTTGTTTTCTGTTCACCCACACTAGAAAAGGTTAATGAGTGTAGACATAATAAAGTAAACAGTCAAAACAAACACCAGAAAAACAGCTTCACAACCTGCTCCTCATGTGCAAATGAAGTTGGAAGTTTTAGTGACTCAGAATATACTATAATCAACGTCTGATATATTTTTATAAATGGTAGAATGAGAATTATGAATGAGCATCACATTCCTTGTTAATTTTTGATATTAAGGAAAATCTATTAAAAGAATTGTACATACAATTATACATAATAACAATAGTACCAATAGTTGTGTACTTGAATATGAACGTGTTCTAATAGTTGTTTTTTTTGCAGTAAAATTAAATATGTTATGGGTTTATTAGCTTGAGAAAATTGAGATCATTAAAAGATTTGGAGATTGAGACAAAAACATAAGCTGAATGTTAAAATAAAAAATTTGGTA
The DNA here is from genome assembly GCA_024362625.1 of Silurus asotus. Lineage (NCBI taxonomy): Eukaryota > Metazoa > Chordata > Actinopteri > Siluriformes > Siluridae > Silurus > Silurus asotus. The sequence continues at coordinate 2,556,807 of MU551630.1, forward strand.
AAAAAAAATCTACTCAATATAAATAAAATGATCAAATTTATATGTAAAAAAAAATACATTACAAATAATTTAAATATGAATACAAATGTATTATACAACAGGCCTGTTGAATTCTCAAATCTAATTAGTCAGATCTGCATGATCTAAGTCTAATATATATAAGATATAAAATAAAATAAAAACATTGAGTTATACAAAAACGAGGAATGTTGAATAATTGAATGTTCCTAAAATGCTGATTATTTAACATTAATAAATGGAGTCTTCAGTGTCAGCACTTTGTAACAATTAGTTTTCCACCTCCAGTTTCTTTCGAAAGCTACAGTATGTTCCCAAAAACACAAAATATTTAGGAAAATATGGTAAGACATCCATCTGATTTGTGGAATGCTGTACGCATCACTCACTGATAAAATAGGAATGCCTTCTGCAGACTGGTAGAATAACAGGATGTTATGGAAGATCTCAAAGTTGTTCATGTGGACATGTGGAGTTCAGGAGCTGATGGGTAGGCATGGTTTTGGTGCTACCTTCTATATCAGTATTGCTTAAAGATTTAATTTTCTTTTTAAAACTTCAAGTATAAGAAAAAATCAAGTAGAGTATCAGAGGCAGGAGGGAAGGCTTTTTACAAAAATAATGAACAATTTAGGTATAATTCTTTTTTTCTCCTTTACAAGTTTGAGGGGTAGTTTTTGTGTTATTATTTGTTTATTTTATGTATACTCCTTTGTTATTTTTATTGTTTATACATTTTTATGAATTCAATTTATTTTCATTTGTATAGAGCTTTTTCACAATTCATAAAAAAATAATACTGACTGTTACAAAGTGCTGACAGTGAAGACTCCATTTATTAATGTTAAATAATCAGCATCTCAGGAACATTCAATTCTTCAACATTCCTCGTTTTTGTATATGTATAATAAAATTGTATTCATATTAAAAATATATATAATAATTTTTTTTCTCTTCCTCTTTAAATTGTGTAGTCGAAGCTTCTTTATATGTCCCTTTGTTCTGTTTTGGGATTATTGGGGTGGGTGGGATGCGATTGTTATAATATTTAAAAGAGCAATTTTTCAATAAAAATTCTTGGACAAAATATTGGAAGTTATTATAACAGTAAAGGGAGACTAAATTTGGAAAGAACGTACGAAAATTATAGTAAAGTGTCCACAAACTTTTGTCCTTATAGTCTACACTGGCTGGTGATGAAATGTTTTCATCTTATATTAAACATATATTTACATAACATTATTTAGAACTACCAATGAATAAAAAGAATGCCGTGTTATTCATTAATAAAAGAATGAAAAACTGTAATTGCTGGCAAAGACTCTGGTATGTGTCATTATAGGAAAATATATGACATTGCCGTGACATTGCCGTTGTATTTTATTCCTTACTTCCATGCTAAATAGGGTATGTATATTTCAGACTCTGGTTTATTTCACACTCCTTGCATAATTCAAATAAAGCTTGAGTCGGAGTGCCATTCCGTGTCACAAGGCTTATGAAATAACTTTGATATTTATAAAATACCTTGCAATTATTTCATCAGTCTATTATATTTCACTGCACAACCTTTTAAAGATGTGTCATTATCTCTGAATGTGTGTTTGTGTGTGTCTGAAGGAATGATGCACATGTCTGAGGTTTAAGCAGTCAGTCTGTCAGTGTTACTGTTTATGGAAAAGTCTGTATACTATAAATTCTGAAGGTCAGGGTTTCTTACTACACGTCTAATCATAAGCACTCGTTCAATGTACAGCGCCGAATTTATGTTCATAACACATAATGCCAAAATAGAAATCAGATATAGAAATAAATAATACACTATAGACTAGCCAAATGTGGTTCTTTCTTAAAATGTTACCACAAAGTAGGTGGAACACAATTGCATCAAAAACACACTCCTGTTCCAGTATGACAATAGTGCTGTGCACAAAGCCAGCTCCATGAAGATATGATTTAAATAGTTTGGAGTGGAAGATCTCCTGCTAAAGAGCTCTGACCTCAACCCTATTGAACAGTTTTGATATGATTTGGAACACTGACTGAACCCCAGGCTTCCTCACCTCACCCACATCAGTATCTCACGTTACTAATACTCTTATAGCTGAATCTCCACAAGAACACTGCAAAATTCAGTGGAACATCTTCTCAGTGGAGGTCATTATAACAGCGTATGGGAACTTCATGTGGATCAGGGTGTTAAAATTTTTGATCGCATGATTTCATGCTCATCTCTCTGGTAAAATGAGTTCAGATGTCCCAATGTCAAAGATTGACAATAAAAAATATATAATGCACAATAAAGATAGTTATAAAAGGTAATGCCTTTTCATAAATATTTATAATCAGGAACATCATGCCTTTGAATGCATTATAACATAAAACGACTGTGTTGATAGTTTATTATAGGTATCATAAAAAGCGTTAGCAACAACCTAAAACGATACTAATACAAAGCACTGCTAGTTAACAGCAACAACAGTCATCAATGAACATTAAGCATCAGTTCCTGAAGTAAATATAGAAAAAGACAGAAATCAGTTAGAACACTATAAAGAACTTTTCAGTTGAAGCTTCATATTTCGGATACCCATGCTGAAAGCCCCCCCACCGTCCAACTCTATACATTTTTACCTTAATACAACATTCGTAAAAATCATACACTCAGATTGCTCAAACAAAGTCTGTAAGTATATATAATTACTATCAGCACCAATAGTTTATTGCTGGAACTATCAGCTATCAGCAAAAATCCATACTAATAGTTTTTCCGGGTTGCGTCTGCACTGAAGCGGCTGAAAAGGTCCCCTGTCATTATACAGTATGAGAGCGGCCTCTAGAGGCGAATTACTGATGCTACACAAAAGACTGCGTGTGTACCTCATTCGTGTTAGTTCATAGTGCATTAACAAAAAAGCCAAAAGAAAAAAATGACTTAATTTGAAAATGTATTAATAAATGTTGAAATTTACAAAACAAAAATAAATACTCCCAAAGCATTTATTAACTAAAAAAAAATTATTTATTTTTTTATTATGGGGCACGAGTGTAAAGACTAAGTGTTTAAAGATGACAATGATTTGTTGAAAAAGACAATTACAAGAACAAAGTACCACAGAAAGAAAGACAAGGGAGCGATAATGAAGATAAATGAGGAGTCACCGTGGAGGAAGAATATTAGAAGCTGCGTACAGTGTTTAACTGACCTGTAGATGAAGACCGTGACAGTGACGATGATGATGAAGATGAAGCACACCACGATCGAGATCATCTGATGCATTGTGACTGTTCCTGAAATATAGACAAAAAATATTCAGACATGTCTGCATAAGAGATACATGGAAATGATTACAAATATTTTTTTTTTTTAGCAGAACATCAGCCAGAAGGTTCTTGTTATGGCAAATTAATTATATGCTACTTACACTTTATTTTAACAAATCGAACAGAATTTACTGATCTTGGGTGATCGTAGGACATAATGTGTCCTATAATAAGAGAGAAATATTCTTGTTTTTTTTTCTTTTGTCAGGTTTACATTAACACCTATTTATGTCTCTAAGGAGGGAACAACTGTTCATAGGAAAAACTTTGGAACTATGGAAAGTGTGTATAGTGTTATATATACAAATATATATAAAAGTATATATATTCCCATTTTTTATATTTTTTTACCTACAGAAATTTTGCATCATTTCCATGACACTCTGGAAGACCAAATAATGCTTTATTTAATATTTATATCATTTACTGGCACAGTTATTCATACGTGTGTAAGTGTGCAAGTTATATTCCTTGTTAAATATGTCTAATTAATAATGAACATTTAATATTCAAGAAATCAACAGAGCAAGAAACTTAATTTGGCTATTTGTTTATTAATATATCAGATTTTTACTGTAAATGTTAAACCTGAGTGAATTGTGCAGTGTATGAGGTTGCTGCTTACTGGCCACACAGGAAGGATTGTCGTACTTAAAGCCACACACTGGGATTTCAGGAGGAGGAGAACCCGTCAGCCAGTACACCTTCATCCCCGTCTCCGGAATCATCTGCTTCAGACTGCTATTATACACTGACACAATCTGCAATAAAACACACCCATGTACACACAAGCTTCAGCACAATATTCAGGATAAAGATCTAGAAAAAAGTTCCCGGTTTTATCCAATGTCGCTACCTGATAATCTCCCGAGTCGGTGTCCGTCAAGTCCCAGAGAGCAAAATCGATTTCTCGGTTTCCTTGCTTATCCATCTCCACTAGCCCTGTGACACCTATTGGGAATGAGAAAACAAAAAAGTCTGAATGCTAAAGTCAATAATCAATATAGCATTAACGCAAAAGTTCAAAACTTTCACGAACAGAAACATGTCTGGAATAAAAGAACACCAAAAGCCCAATTATTATCACTTTATGTAGATAGACACTGATCAGGCATAACATTATGGCATTATAACATTATGACTGGTGAAGTGAAAAACACTGATTTTCTCTTCATCATGGTACCTGTTAGTGGGTGGGATTTATTAGGCGGCAAATGAAATTTTTGTCCTCAAAGTTGACGTGATAGAAGCAGGAAAAATGGGCAAGCGTAAGGGTTTGAGCAAGTTTGACAAATTGTGACGTCTAGACGACTGGGTCAGAGCATCTCCAAAACTGCAGGCTGAGGCTAATTGATGCTTTGAGGCTGGAACAAGTGGTCCTGCTGAAGAAGTTAATGCTGTTAATGCTCGACAGGTCAGGACTGTTTTGGCAGCAAACCGGAGACCAACACAATATTAGGCAGATGGTCATAAAGTAATGTCTGGTGTATAATGCTCAACTACATACATTTATCTCATGTATCCAAGTTCGGGGTTCAGAGTGCCGGTTTAGGGCGTTTTCAGGGGCATTTTTGCTGTGCTGGGATTTGAACTTATGACTCTTCTGAGCTTCCTGTTTTCAGCTAGAAATGTTGTGCTTCATCCAATCAAATATCGCACACATTCGCTCTTCCTCTGCACTTCTTTATGGAGCACATATGCTAATAATATGGAGAGCGCAGGGACGCACAGACCGCAGAGGGAACGAAGCCAGTTTAATTCAGCGACAGGTTGCAGTTGGTGGAAATGCTTTCCTACTTCTGCCAAGACTCAATATTCCTCTCATTCGTCTGTATATAGAAATCTTGGGTTAGTAAATCTTGAAGGGCAGTAAAACATAGTGGCAGTATTTTGAATGGTTCATATCTTGTATTTAGTGCACAGAGATGTATTGTGAGTTTAGAAGTGAAAGGTCATACTTGGCCCTAACCCACTTTACTAAAATGGTAGGTACAGAGGCAGCACAATCTACACACCTCCTTAACATCGATTCACAGGCATATACGTAGATCATGCCTGTTTTACCCTCATTCTTTTTTCCATTTTATTGTTTTCTGGTGCATCACTGATTACAGAAGTCTGAGCTGTTAATTTTGTTCACAGCTAACCGAATGAAGAGACAAATTAGCAAATGCTGCAGCAGCCATCTTTGAAATCCAAACGAAGGTCCGGTTTTGAGAAGCTCAGATTGATTAAAAGAAAAAAAAAAAAAGAAGAAAGTGAACCTATACATGTTGAAGAAACATTTTATGCTATTGAGTAAAAAGGAGAGGGGAAAAAATTGCTCTTTTCTCGAACACCATAGAAACCACCATATTCAAAAACACACTACTGACACCAATTAGAACCAGACTGGAAGAACAGCTGAGAGATCCATATCGCCAGCCTGCTGCTTGAGGACTACGGTCTGGGTATATAAATATATAATACACAAATTCCTGAAAGAGCAACGCTGAGGATGAGACTGACACACTCACGGCTGAACTGACCCCCATCGATCATTTACACAATCATGGCATCTTTACTGCGCAGTAAAAACATTCGCGGGTCTGCGCATAACACAAACAGCCACAAAAAAATGCACACATTTATCATCTGGTGTCCATTAGCTGAGTTGAGAGAGATGCATCAGTGCTGAAACCTGATGCTGTGTGTGTGTGTTTGTGTGTGCGAGTGTAAAATCGTCTCTTCAGGGAAATGACCCAATATCCCAAATAAACACATAGCAACACAGACATGAGTTATCATCTGGACAAGTTCAGCTATTAACTTTAGGCCTCAGGTCACCTCTATTTCTAAATGAATTTACCTCAGATTACCTTGTTTTTAATGAAAGACAACTGGTTCACAAATATTCCCTAAATAATTAGTAACATTTACTGTATAATAACTAAAATACCACACATTCTGGGCTATATCTTACATTGGATTAGAACATGTACATACCATCAATTCTGTGTTTTTGGAGTTAACTGTCTTGTAACATGCACAAACTAACAAACCATTCATCCATCCATCCATCGATCCATCGATCCATCCTTCTATTCAGACAATACAATATAATACAATACAATACAATACTATTTTATTTATTTAGCGCTTTTAACAATGAATGAGGTTTTTTAACAGAATGTATATTATTTATGTCTGTATTTTTAAATCCTTAACAGCTGGAACCAAATTCTATGTGTGTCTAAACAAATTCGGCCAATAAACCTGATTCTGACTTTGCTAAAGTTTAATGCCTTTAAGTTTGTTCCTTATTCTATCCAAATAAGCAAGCCAGAGGTGAGGAAAAACCCTCTGAGAAGGCATGAGGAACAAACCCTGAGAGGAATCAGACCCAAAAAGCAGTTTTTTAAATTTTTTTATTTGACATGTTTGTACTTAGCTCTGCTAGCATAACTCAAATTGCATTGTCATAAATTGCTAGCATATCCCACAGCTAAGAGTTACTCGTGTGTATTCTGCTAGAATATCACACAATACGTTGTCATACTGTACTGTTGGCATATCCCACAGCTAAGAGTCTGTCATTTGAATATGTAGCTTTGTTTTTACTCAAATATAAGATTTCTGCTTGCTGTCTTTTTGTTTACAGTCAGATTTAGAGTAAACATGCATATCTAGCTTAGTCAGCAATGTTGGCATATTGCAGTGTAAGTATATCATACAGAATAAAGAGGTTAAGAAGCTGTATAAAAGAATTTAGAAGTTTAATGCCCATAAGTTTGTTCATTATAATTCAAAGTTTATCCTTAATGAGCAACCCAGTGGCAACAATGACAAGGAAAAACTCCCTGAGATGGTATGAGGAAAAAACCTTGAGAAGAACCAGACTCAAAAGAGATCTCATCCTTATCTGGGCGTCAACGAATGTAAATTCCTCCATCTATGCCAAGCTTTTCATTTATTTTAAATTATTTTATTCAGTTTTTATTCAGCATCACAAATCACAAAATGCATTGTCATACCCGCTAGCATATCCCACAGCTAAGAGTCTGTCATTTGAATATTTAGCTTTCATTTGGCTCAAAAATAAGATCTCTGCTTGCAGTCTTTTTGTTTACAGTCAGATTTACAGTAAACATGCTTATCTAGCTTAGTCAGCAATGTTAGCATATTGCAGTGCTAGCACACCAGGCAGCATATCTTGCTATGTGTTGCTCCGAAAACTATAGACTATATTTAGGTAGTCTCTGTTCATCAAAAGAACACTGTGATTTTGTTTACTGAAGCGTTTAAATGACTAAAAATCCTATCTGCTGAAAAATCTTTGATGGTGTGATGCACCATGACGTCAAGCAGAGTTACTTTTGCAACCGTGTCCAATTTTTTCACTTATTTAATAATGACTCGTCATATTTTCATATCCATTAATAGTTATGCTGTGGAGTGTCTACGAAACAAAATCATGTGTCTACCAGTCTTTTTGTTTCTATTTTATAAATATAATATCGAATTTAATAAGATAAAATAAAAAAGTCCCTTGTTATGCTACCAAGAACTCCCAAGTGTCAGAAAAGCTTTCTTTCTGCCTGTTAGAAAGACTGACAAAAATGTAAATCTAAACAAATGCCATCTTAAAGAAAACTGTATGTGTAATCAGTTTTTATGGATTGTTCTTCATTCAAACCCATTTGAATCAGCTGTTGCTATAGAAACTATAATGTATTCAGACCAAACGCATTAACATAAACCTATAATTAGTTTTCGACGTTTATTTACAGACAATCAGAATAAATAAGATAAAAAAAAAGAAAATGCTGTGGTGTGTATATACATATAACCCTATATGCATTGTTTATGCTGTACAACACTGCATATAGTAGTGAAAGCTTGGAAAATGATACTATGTGCCCTGTATACACTCACAGGAATATTACCAGCACTTATAGTGCACCTGCTCGTGTCAAGAATTTCCTGTTCAGTGGTTTTGAACAATCCTGTCTGTGCCTATGGAGACGGCATGTTCAGCACACAAGCCTGTATGATCTTTACGATATCAATCATACATGCAGCCTTCACACTGTAGCTCATGGAAAAAAACAAAAAAACAACCACTGCAATTAAAAGAACGGGGTCCATTGAAAAAACCTGTCATAACTCATTCATTTAGACACAAGCTGTCTTAAGCATACTTGCCTAGAGAAGTAGGTTTATATTGAAGTTTGTTGGGATGAAATTGACCATGTTAAACTAGGTGTAGTAGCATCCTACATTAGGTTTTTCCACATTATATCATGTGCAGCGTTTTCCTGTTCTGTTTCCAGGAAGATACAATTCTTGTACAGTCATGTTAATCTGTATTCTATGTGATTCTCATGACACGCCTCGGCCTCCGTAGTGTCGTGATACAACATGTCATGTGGCAGCAGTGGTGCTGAGAGAACGCGCCCGAGAAACAATTTAGCGAGGAGAATTCAATCTACATATAAAATATTCTATTTTCAGGAAGATGCAACTCTACCCCTGCCATGTTAATCTGTATTCTATGTGATTCTCATGACACGCCTCGGCCTCCGTAGTGTCGTGATACAATATGTCATATTCATGTGGCAGCAGTGGTGCTGAGAGAACGCGCCCGAGAAACAGTTTAGCGAGGAGAATTCAATCTACATATAAAATATTGGTCGCAAATAATTGCCCACTTTGTAAATAATACTATAATGATGCGTACAAATGGTGACTTGTATCCGAGGCACACTTTTTAAACTTGATCCTCATCACATCGTTAACTTTTATGCATAATAGAATGACAAAGGCATTTCATATCAAGACCATTACACACGAAATCCAGTTGTCCTCCAAAACCTACAATATTAAAAGCCTATAAATCACAGCACTGGGAAAACGGCGGCATTGGAATGTCACAAAGGGGTATTGTGGGTAACAATCCAGGCATGGGAAAGACAGAAGGAGCTCGCTGGGGTGTGGGAATGGGTGCGAGTCAGGACTCTCAGTCCAAGCTTAGCTCACAAGGGATACGAACATAACGGCTGATTTGATAACGTTCGCCTTTGTACACTCCCGAGTTGTCATTTTGATTCAAATTATTTTTGTCGCATGTATTAAAATAGAAAATCCACAACTTCCTGTGCAAGCTTAAGCCAATTCAAGTATTCAAGAGGGTGATGCAAATAAAAGCATGATGCTACCACGTGATGATCCCCAGTGACAAACAGCAATCTCTGAGGTTAATTATGTGCATTTTGATACAAAACAAGTTTAATGTTATGACACACAGTTTATCCTGCTAATAAATTCGGATCTCAAGACTAAAAATGTACCACTGTTCGGCTTGCTGAATTGATAAACTAAGTAATGAATATATTCTCCATTGGGAAATCTTTGCTAGTAGGCTGCGGTTGGAAAAATGAGTGGCGGCTCATGGTCCCATCACAGAAAGGCATGGAATCCTCTCAGGGACTGAGACAGCTGAATCAATATTATTGGAACTTTACTTATAGTTAACAATGTGCGATATTATTTATTTACACAATGTGCAATATTTTTTCACTATTTTCATAATGTATTACACACCGACCAGGCATAACATTCGGACATAATTCCATGGTGTGACTAACACTGATTATCTCTTCTTCATGGCACCTGTTAAGTGGGTGGGATTTATTAGGCAGTATTTTGTCCTCAAAATAGACGAGCGCAAGGTTTTGAGCGAGTTTGACGAATAGTGACAGCTAAACGACTGGGTCAGAGCATCTCCAAAACTGCAGCTCTTGTGGGATGTCTGCAGTGGTCAGAGTCTATCAATAGTGGTCTAAGAAAGGAACAGTAGTAAACAGGGTCATAGGGAACATTAGGAACAAAGGCTGGTCCATGGGGTCCGATCTAACAGACGAGCTCCTGTAGCTCAAACTGCTGAAGAAGTTAATGCTGTTAATGCTCGACGGGTCACTGTTTTGGCAGCAAAAGAGGACCAACACAATATAAGGCAGGTGGACATAATGTTATACCTGATCCATGTACATTTGAATGAGAATCTATTTTGTGCAAATACTGCAATGTACCTGTGAAGAAGGAAATTAACTTCCAACTGCATCCTATTCACCTTATCAATCTCATTCTCCATTCCTGTCCAAGCTTTTACTATTTTGAACGACGACTGAAACCTTGTATAATGGGTGTTTACTGCTATCTTATGACAAATCGCTTGTTTCTTCAACTGTAAGTCTCTTTAGACAAAAGCCAAATAAATAAATGTAGGTACTTTACAATAACAGAAGAACCGCATTTGTAGAAGTAGCAAAACATTATAACCAACACACAAAACACATGCATGCATCACTCAAGCTGCAGGTACTGCAATATCAGATTGACATTTGAAAAGGACAGAGCGAGCACTCGATCCGACGACCTCTTCTAAAGATCATTCATCCATTCATCTTTTACAATGCGCTTTATCCTGGTCAGGGTTGTGCTCGAGCCGGAGTCTCTCCTGGGGAACAATAGGTGTGAGGTAGAAACACATCCTGAGTGGTCAGCCATCCAGTGCAGGTCATAGTGCTTCAAATGTGCCTTATTGGAGAAGAATCCACATCAGGGTGGTGAACAACAGTGGTGAAGAACAGTGAATCCCTCTTTAAGACAGGCCCCCAATCACCACCCTATCACTGATTTATTTTCTATTAAAGCAAATAATTTGTGGAATGGTATAAGATGCTTACATTATCAGCATATACAGGTATTCCTAGATTTATGATAAAGATGTGTTCCGATGACATCATCTTAGCTTGAAAATATCGTATGCAGGAGTCTTAAAAAATGGTGATCAGTATGGGGTAGTACACTGTTAAAAATTGAACAAATTACAGTACATCATTTGGCAAAACAGAACAAATTACACTACCATACAGTATAAAACATGCAGTATATATGTATGTGGCTGCGGGCATGTGGACGAGCGCCGGTGCGCCGCTCAAGACTTGCAACATTTGTACAATTTTGTCGTATCGTTATCGTCAGATAAAAAAAATCGTAACAAAAAAAGTCTAAACATCATAACTCAGGGATCATCTGTACTGTGTTCACACATACACAAGGTAAAATTATTGCATAACCTGCTAAACTTTTAGACTTATATATATTACATTAATATCCATTTACAATGAACCTGTTGTTTATGAAGTTTTATGTATTCTATGTAAGATATTATAACAGCACAGGAATTTCTAACAAATATTAGCTAAATTGAAAATCATCTGGTTACCTCAGGAATCGTCCTTTGTGGTCGTTCTGCATTCCTTGTTCCTAGTCATGCGGTAGCTGCTTATTAAAATGAACTTATTATGGATTTGTGTCCAACTCCGTTAATTTACTCTGACTACATATTTTGGATTAGCTTTAATAAAAAATATTTAAATATTCAGATTAAAACTAAATGTTCTAAATGTTCCCTCTGTAAAAATTCGCCACTCCTGTGCTTTAATAGAATCAAAATCCTGACATGTAATACAGTGGAAATGCAGTTTAGGGTGTTTTTACTGTAATGCTTTCGAACAAATCCAAATCGTAACTCAAATATCAAAGTCCAAGGCGAGCGAAGAGTCAGGCGATCAAAAACCAACATACAGGAAGAATCCAAAGACAAGAAATCAAAAGCAGAGGCACAAACAGTGAGAGTAGACTTAGAATAAATCAAATAGGGCTGATACTTAACAGTATTTCTGTAAATGAATGAAACCGTCAGCAAGACAAATGTGTGTAATTGAGAACAGGTGGGTCTCATTAGAAGTTGGTCAATTGTGAGTGTGTGTGTGTTTCCTTTAGGCTGTGTTGGTTATAATACAATGAACTCTTTCAATTGTAGCAACTTTAAACTGAGGTTTTACTATTATAAGGAAATATTATAATACTATAATTTCTACAGGACTAGCTGAACAAAAAGGTGCTAGCTTTTCGATAAATGATGTGACCTTGTGTAATCGATTTATACAGTATGATGATACACCAATCAGGCATATCTTAATGACCTCCTCCCTAATATCATATTGGCCCCCTTTTTTGCTACCAAAACAGTTCCCACCCATCAAAATAACATTATTAACTCCTTCAGCAATTTGAGCTACAGGAATCTGTTGGACCGGACCACATGGACCAGCCTTTGCTCCCCATGTTAAAAAACTCAGCCATGACCCTGTCACCGTTTCACCACTGTTCCTTTCTTGGAGCACTTTTGATAGACTCTGAGCACTGTAGACCAGGAATATCCCACAAGAGCTGCAGTTTTGGAGATGCTCTGACCCAGTCGTCTAGCCGTCATAATTTTTTTAAAAACTCGCTCAAATCCTTGTGCTCGCCCATTTTTCCTGCTTCTAACACGTCAACTGTTCACTTGCTGCCGAATAAATCCCACCCACTAACAGGTGCCATGATGAAGAGATAATCAGTGGTATTCACTTCACCGCTTGTAATGCTATAATGACATAATGTTATTCCTCATCGGTGTAATTCTAATGCAATGCAAATGCTTTAAGCTTATACTCCCTGTTACCAGACCGTATGAGAGCTGGCGCTTTTGTCTCAGAAAAGACCCTCTCAGTGTGTTGGCTTGTTTCCCTCCCGGTATTATCGTGTTTGAACCCGCGAGCTTCCGATCAGTAACCCAGAATCTTAACCACTGACCTACCACTTCCCCTTGGCTATGAAACCTTAATCTGTCACAGGGGGGTTGTTTTACTCACACACGTTAAATATATTTATCCAAAGCTTCTTTACACACTTTTGTATTTGGAGTATTATCATAATATGATGTATACTAACTTGTTAAGAGAGAAAACCTGGTAGTTCTATGTGAAATCAGATATTGAGCACCCCCATATAAGCAAAATGGGATGATCCTTATTTCATAACACCTTTGCGATGATTTGACTGTGAGACTGATAGTCGAAGCATTGAATCTTCGACTATTCGGGGTCTCACCTTGTAAATTCAAAGACTTGTAAATTATATTTCTTCGAATTCTTTCAGAATTTAGAGATTTGGACCGGACTGCTAGAATGAAGCCGAAGCCGAATCATTAAAAAGCGAGACGGCTCTCTTGATTGCCGTCTCAGCTTGATCTATGAGGCAAGGTCCAGAGGATCCGGTGTGTGCTTTCAGCTCGATAAGGACATCACGCTTGCTGCTGAATGGACTGTATTTCCTGCTGATCAGGGGTATAAGGGAAACAGGAGTTTGGGTTGCCTTTTAAAAATGGATCACCATTGAGACAGATTTGACAGCAAAAATGATTTAAGCACACAAAGAAAATTGGGATACGTTATACAAAGCATTTCTGAAGGAAATATATTCAAGTAAACTTAAAAAGAATACTGCAGATCATAAAACTTAGACAGATTAATGACCGAAAATAAATTTTGTAAGTAAAAGAAACCTGAGATCAGTTGCTAGTTCAGATGATAAAGCGTGTTATAAAGCTTCACAAGAAACTATACCTGCAGTCCAAACAACATCAGGTTTAATCTATTATTCTACGTTTTTGTAAGTGCTTAACGTTAACATAAAAAGCAGATGTATCAACAGCTAGTTTCCAGTTTGATAGCTAGCATCTAACTAACTTTAATCCTGAGAAGCTGAGCTGAAAGTAAAAAAAATAGAGGATGTTACTTGTGGTTAAACTCTTATTAAACATCCTGTAAAAACCGTCAGTGTTAATAAATCATGCTGGACAGAAACAAGTCGGTTGACACTTCGCTACGTCCTCGTTTCCTCCCAGGCGAGTCAGTCAGGCATTTGGAAGCGGTTCACAAAGAATCGTCTTTGAGCAATGCCAAGAATTTCGAGCCATAGAACAGCTCTGGTGGAAGCGTCTGCTCTAAAATCGTTCAGAACCGCGTGAGTGTCAGTTTCTATTATGTCAAAACACAAGAAACTTTTTTCGCATTTAAACAGACAAATGAGCAAAAATAAATGAATAAATACAAATAAAATTACTATACATCAAACAGGCATAACATTAAGACATTATAACAGTACGAATAAAACAATTAAAATAAAATGTATTTTTAATTTTAAATAACAAAAGTAATCAAATTAACGCAATATGTTTATTTTTATTATATTAATAAAAATTGAGTAATAAAATGAGCATATTGCTGGACAGTGATATTGCGCTACTCGTTCTGTACCGAAAGCACGACTTGTACTGCGCATGTGAGAAAACTCGATGACTTCCTGTCATCGGCAGCGTTTTTACGACAGTCCTTCGATATCAATATACATTCAATTGAATCAAAATAATAATAAAGTGTATTGCATTCATTTTATTAATTCAATTTTATTTGATGCATTTGATTTTTGCGAGGGCGAAGTGGAGACTAAACAAACTTGCGTTCTGCCACTTAATATGTTTGTGAGGGAACTTAGATTGTAACTATGTTCCGCACATAAATCAAGAATTGCATTCGGTACATTCGTCTGTACATTCGTCTGTACGCCGTCCCGACATTTTGTACGAACAAGTGTACTGTTAAGTATAAGTTCTGACAGAGCTGCTGTTACAGAAAAAAACAACAACAACAGATTCTGACCAATCAGAGTTAAGGATTCAAGAACACTGGCGTAACCAGGAAACGTTTACAAAATCTGTTTCACCCTGTATGTAAATGTAGACTAGTATGGTTATAGATGTTTATAAATCAGACGTTATTTAAGTGCATTTTTTAAATGGTTGGAATGCAAACCTTCCAGCCAATCAGAATTGAGTATTCAGATAGTGGATGGTATAAAGGAAAAAAATAAATTTCAACATGCAGAATTCAGTCAGACAATTGTCTCCAATGTTGACAAACATCCCAGAGACAAAACTGCACTAAATACAAGATGCAAGTAGGACCAGTGTTCACTGTAAAGCATGACAAGGTGACGTATTGTGTACATGAACATCTGAGCTTGATACTTGTCAATAGCTAAGACCTTGTGTGCTGTCTGGATTGAAAAACAAACCAAACATGATTTGCAGAAGATCAAGAGCATTTGTGAAATGTTTGGCAATACCAAAGTGACAATGACATCCAGAAGAATCCGGGACTGTGGATAAAGGCGAGCTAGAAAGAATGTGGAAGATTAAAAGTCGCACCCTTCGCGACAGAAGCGCTCCAGGAATTTCACATGCGTTTAAAAGTCAAGGGCCCGAACGTTGGCTGGTGAGTACCATTCCGCGTCCGCACACAACTGAAAACAATTAGGCGCTGAGGAAAATAAAGTCGAGGCCCAATTCTGTGCCAAAGGTCTCCCCACAGGAAGGGAGCGTCTGTCACAGGAAGTGCTGCATGTTGGCCTCAGCTGGCGACTAATCTAATAAGCGCAGAGAAGCAGGGAGGGCGAGTGACGCTTGACTCCTGGGCCGTGCTCAGATTCCCTCTCCCGAGTGAAATCTGAGCGAGGCAGAGAGAGAGGACAGGGTGGGGAACATGGGTTTAGGAAAACATGTCACGGCTACAGGATGTCCTCATTGCACACACACCGACTCGGCGAGGGTGCAGGGGGTCAACGGTTAGAACGTGCTACAAGCAGGATTGGGTTATGGAGATATCTGAGAAGTGGAAGCGCCGTGTGAAAACTGATCCCATTGACTCTAATAAACCCAAGAGAGAAAGAAAAATGGGCTCTCGGATGAAAAGAATGGTCCAGAAACAGCTAGGGGATTTGCTTTCACATCAAATGAAACTGTGGGGTCCATGGAATAGCCAACTGGGGTTTTAAAACACTGACTTGTCCAAACAGAACCTGATTTTATGGATGATACCTATAATCTCTCTATTATTAATATATTTAATTGCCGTAAATTCTTCCGAAAGTAGGTTTTTTATGTAAATCTGTACGAGCCTGAGGAAAATACTGCAGCGTTGTCTGTAAGATAAGTAATCAGACATGGATGCAATTTTTTTTTGGCTCTGCGCTCATGTGCACTGGATGTGATTTTTTCAGTTCATTTCATAACTAATGTGCTGGAACATGAGGTTCTGTGGCACTCAAATGGCCAAGAAGGAAAGCACTTGTGACAGTGACACAGAAGTGCTTGTGTTTGCATGGTGGTAAGTGATTAGATGCTCCTCGAAATGAAGTCTTATTTTGGAAATGTAGCTACATATAATACACCGATCAGGCATAACATTATGACATTATAACATTATGAAGGGTGAAGTGAATAACACTGATTATCTCTTCATCACATAATGGCACCTGCTAGTGGGTGGGATTTATTAGGCTGCAAGTGAACATTTTGTCCTCAAAGTTGACGTGTTAGAAGCAGGAAAAATGGGCAAGCGTAAGGATTTGAGCGAGTTAAAAAATTGTGAGACGTCTAGACGTCTGGGTCAGAGCATCTCCAAAACCGCAGCTCTTGTGGGCTGTTCCTGGTCTGCAGTGGTCAGTATCTATCAAAGGTGGTCCAAAGAAGGAACAGTGGTGAACCGGCGACAGGGTCATGTTCGGCCGAGGCTCATTGATGCACATGGGGAGCAAAGGCTGGTCCGTGTGTTTCGATCTAACAGACGAGCTTCTGTAGCTCAAACTGCTGAAGAAGTTAATGCTGTTGATGCTAAACGGGTCACTGTTTTGGCAGCAAAAGGGGGACCAACACAATATTAGGCAGGTGGTCATAATGTTATGCCTGATCAGTGTACACCTACACCTTTAGCTTGATCTCTGACGTTTACAAAGACACCTTCAAGCATGGAGACTAGTTCCAGACCTTATATGTTGCAGTCAACAGCATTTTTTTAATCACAATGAAGACAGTCCTGCGATGTAAAATGATATGGTCTTCATTCTAAAAAAGAAAGAAAAAAAATCGAGAGGTTCATGATCAGGGTTTTTGGCTCTGAACTCCTGCATAAGAAAGCAGAGCAGGATCGCTGTAAACTTTATACTTTAGCAGGCCTCCATCTCTGAAAACCTTTTTTTTAAGAATAAAAAAAAAAATTCTATGCTAATAATATTTTTCAAATTTGCTGTTCAAGACAACTTTCTTGCACCGTGAGAGCTTCTAAGCTTAGGGACAGAGCGCTAAAACGCTAACACATGTTGCAACTTAAAGCCAAAAGCACATGTCGGAACCCAGGGGAGGTTCGTAGGTCAAGATGTGACACTGCAGAAATCTCGTGATGCCTAATCAGAAGCATTTGGTCGAGCCTGAAGTGTACGAATTGGCAGATCCCACAAGTGGCCCACAAGTTGATGTTTTTTCTCAAAGCCTGACATTTACAGCTTCTGCAAAATGCTCAATTTCTTTTTTTTTTGCCAAAATCCCTACATGCGTTCTCATTCTGCACAAATTGCCCATTTGGCATGCAATAACAAAAAGGCAGCCCAAAGCATGGCATTCGAAAACAACATAATCAACTCAGTCGTTAGTGACAACAATCTAATATTGGCTTGTGATTAGAGTTACTGCGGTTGGTGCTTTAATAACAAATTAGCCTCTGATCCAGCAGAACATTTGGGTTTCAAAATGCACTCCGGCAGCCAAATCGAATCAAACCTGGTGTAAAATGAGAGCTAATCGAATTGTGGAATATCAATACTTTGCTAAATTTGTGGCAGACTTAGTAGTGGTAGCTTAGTGGTTAAGGCTCTGGGTTCCTGATCAGGTTGGGAGTTCAAGCCCCGGTATTGATATACTGCCAGTCTTGGAGCCCTTATACAAAGCCCTCAAATCTCTGTGCTCCAGGGGCACTGTATTATGGCTGACCCCAGCTTTCTAACATCGCTGGGATACATGAAGAAAGAATTCTCTTCACTGTGCTATAAAGTAAATATGACAAACATAAAGCACCTTTTTTCTTTCCTGAAACTCTGGAAAAAGAATGTAAATGATCTGCATTTTTCTCAGACAAACCCTCTAAATATAACACACGCATTCGTACATATGAAATCGATTCCTTGAGATATAAATAGAAACATATTAAACCTATCAGAGTCTCAGTATTAATGTATGTAATTACACAAGACAACCAATGTTCTGAAAGAGGAAAACATTTCCCAAAAAGCTAGCAATACTTCCAAATGATCCCCTGATCATAATGAATTGAGTTTTGATCTCGAATGTGCACAAATATACAAGTGTGTGGTACAGAATACAGTGACGTAGCTTATTTTGTATTTTGTATATAAAAATGTATTCGATTTCCACTATATAGACAGTTATTGGAAAATAAACAGCCATATGTGGTTCATCCTCAGACTGAATGGCGGATTTTGGTGCTTGAATTAAGACCTGGCGCATCAGTAAAACAAATAAAAAAAAAAAATACATTTTAGGTGGAGTTTTTTTTTTTATATATATCTAAAAAAAGAAGGGAAGTCGTGTTGAAGGTTTTTTTTTAGGTTTTAATCGCCTCATTTAGATTTTTTTATAAAAAGGGTCACACCGAAATTATATACAGTACAGACCAAAAGTTTGGACACACCTTCTCATTCAAAGAGTTTTCTTTATTTTTTATGACTATGAAAATTGTAGAGTCACACTGAAGGCATCAAGGGCTATTTGACCAAGAAGGAGAGTGATGGGGTGCTGCGCCAGATGACCTGGCCTCCACAGTCACCGGACCTGAACCCAATCGAGATGGTTTAGGGGTGAGCTGGACCGCAGAGTGAAGGCAAAACGGCCAACAAGTGCCAAGCATCTCTCGGGGAACTCCTTCAAGACTGTTGGAAGACCATTTCAGGTGACTACCTCATGAAGCTCATCAAGAGAATGCCAAGAGTGTGCAAAGCAGTAATCAAAGCAAAAGGTGGCTACTTTGAAGATCCTAGAATATTACATTTTTCAGTTGTTTCACAATTTTTTGTAATGTATATAATTCCATATATAATTCCACATGTGTTCATTCATAGTTTTGATGCCTTCAGTGTGAATCTACAATTTTCATAGTCATGAAAGTAAAGAAAACTCTTTGANNNTCAGTACACATGTATATCAGAAATTAGTGCACATGATTGTGGATTGGATTTGGGCTTCTCAGTATCAAATTTGTGCTTTTTTAGCAGAAAAACAACACCAATAGAAGGGTTTCCATCTGGACATCTATTGATCTGAAATCAGATCAGAGGCCAGAAGGAGATTTATTAACCATGAAGGATAGAGAGAGAGAGAGAGAGAGAGAGAGAGAGAGAGAGAGAGAGAGAGAGAGAAACAGAAAGCACTTAAAGTAATGGAGGTTCAATACCATGGCCCCCTATGGGAGCTCTACTGCTAAGCCATTAGATAAGTCTGTATGTGTGTGTGTGTGTGTGTGTGTGTGTGTCTGAGATTTTATTAAATGCTCTGCACCACACATGCTGTTAGCTCCAGTGTAAAGTAAGTGTGGATTAGTGTGCTCAGCGGGTTCTTTAAACATCAACATGACCCTGATACATTCAACTCCCGAAATTGACTGAACCTGCTGCAAGAACTTTGTGAACATCATACTGCTACTCAATGTCTGTGTTTAGACCACTAACAAAACTCACACAAACACACAAAATCTTATCACACGTTCACAGGATTCTCCTCTCTCTCTCTCCGTAATTGTCACATTAGCTTTCAGAACATGGTGCTGTTTAGAAGCTGAAATCCTTTACAGCGTGAAAGCAAAAAAAAAAAAAAAAAGCCGTTCTAAATCAGTGTCACGCTCCAGACCTCCTCCTCCACAGTGCATGCAATATGATATCAACGAATAAAACGCACCTTATAAGAGATCTAAGATTCTTTTAGATCCTTTCTGCACATGTAGCTATAATAGAAAAAAATCCTTTAAAAAATAAAAAACAGAAAAAGAGCGAATTTATATAGAAATACTCTATTTTATATATTTTATATATTTTATAGTCAATCCAGATGAATCAGAAGATGTTCCTTTTCTAGAATTGCAGCTCTGAAGATTTTCTGTTTATTATAATGCACTCATTTTAATACATTTATCATTACTTCTATAATTATTTCTATGACGCTCAACATTTACCAAAGCTGTGTCGTGCAGACTTCTCAAAAAATGTGGAGAAAGCCCAACACTTTTTCTTTTTCTCATTATTAGCTTCAAGAAAGAACGAGTAAAGAAAAAAGACTAGTGAGGGATGAGTTTATAGCAGCTCTTTAATTTATAGCTGCAATAACGTCAGTGATAAAAGGGAATTGTTTCGCGTAAGTTCCAAAACATTAAATGAAAGTAAAAATACAGAAAACTATGAGGTGGTAGCTCAGTGGTTAAAGCTGTGGGTTAATGTTTGGAGGGTCGGGAATTCAAGCCCCGTTATCCCCAAGCTGCCATTCTTGGGGCCCTTAAGCAAGGCCCTTAAAACCTACACAAACCACATTGTTGAGTTAAAGTAGAGACACTTATTAAAATATGACCCTAGTAAAAGTGGTAAGTAAAAGTGTTTACAAAGGTAAAAATGTATAAAATCTATATTTTACATGTTTACCACAAACTGTTACCACAAACTTAGAGAGAAATGTTCCTTTTACTCAACCGAGGAAACCCAAACCTGTTCCCTGCATGACAATTCCCCCTGTGCACAAAGCAACTCCATGAAAATACAGTATGGGTTACATGAGTTAGAGGTAAAGATCTTGAGTGCGCCTGCTATAGGGCTCTGACCTCAACCCTATGGACTTGTGTAGAAAAATCTTTCGCCATTTATTAGAATGGAAACTCTTGATGATATCAGCCATGAATCAGCCGCTTTACGTCATAACACACACGCAAGACGGAAACAATCGAGTAGACAATCTCAGAAGACAAAACAAATGAAAAAAGACAAGAGCAGGGGGGTGAGGTGGGTTCAAATCTGTGTTGGGATTTGGGATGGGATGGAATTCCAGGCTGGGATGATGACAACAGAACCACGGCCCGATTAAATTAATGAAACAAGAGCATGGGCCTGGGTTGAGTCTGAGCAGGAAAAAAAACAGGAAGCAAATCCGAGTTTATATCATTTATCAAAAAAAAAAAAAATAAGCAGGTACACACGGTACAATTTCTCTCCGTACGTCAACAATTACAATGTGTTTTCTTTTCTTTTATACGTCTGTAAATAAGACTAAAGTGAGTCAGACGGAAGCATGGACATGAGAAGAAAGCAGTATCTACAAGCTCTAAAATGAGATGAAAGTGGTGGAAGGGGAAAGAAAAAGAAAAAAGCAGACGAATAGGTGTAGGAGTAGGAGTAGGGCTATGATGTGGGAAAAGTAGCTGTAAAGAGTTTAATGTTAGAGAGGTCACACGGTAATGGAGGAGAAGTGAGATGAGAAGACCACAGAGAAAAGGATGAGTTGAATAAGAGGAGAGGGAGGAAACAAAAAAACAAACAACAAAAAAAAAAAACGAGTGAACTTAGTTTAGACAGGTCTGTCGGCCTCAGAGACAATGACGCAGATGGCAGAGATAAACAGATACCCTGTCCCTCCTCCAAACCTCTACCACACACACACACACACACACACACACACACACACATAATTACAGCTGAGCGGAGTGAGAACATCAACAATATAAAGTGCACTGAATGTACAGAACGAAAAGAGAACGAACAACAAGGCAACGGGGACGTGATGTGAATGAATCATTTAGCAGGGCAAAGTGAAACAGACTGAAAAAGAAAAAGAGACGGAGGTGGAGGATCTGACTCACATTCACCTCATCACATTACAGAATCAAAGCTAAAGCTGGACCAACATAACACATTCATAAGCGTTGTATAAATCGTTCTGGAGGATTTCTGTAACGCTCAAGGTGACACCAATGTTCGTTTTATGACCGACATGAAAAAAGAGATGAGAGACAATTAATTCATTATTAATGAGGTCTGCAGTTTAATAGGAGCTGCCCTATGAATCGGTTTCATAATTAAGCTCCATGGTATTGGTCCATCTTTATCTGCAGTGGGTTTGTAAAGATTTGTAAAGATCGTCGTTGCAAATTCCTTTTCTTGACAGCTTCTGGTTGTGTTAGAGTTCTATAGCAGGCCAATCAAGATCTTCCAATCCAACCCAATGCCAGCTGCAGATGCTTATTGATTTGGCTTTGTGTACAGGGTATTTGTCATTTTAATGCTAGTGCCAGTGTTTTAGAGTTAATTGAGTAAAACTTTGTTACTGTACTTAAGTAATTTTTAGCTACCGTATTTTTCGGACTATAAGCCGCTACTTTTTTTCCCAGGTTTTGAACCCTAAGGCTTAAACAATGAAGCGGCTTATTTATGAATTTTTCCTGGGTTTTTCCCAGTTTCACAAACTTCAAGCGTTACAGGTTAGTCAAAGAAACTTAGAAATTAGCATCAAAAAATAATAGGGACATATTCCTCGGTCTTGCACACATGCAGTAATAGTGGAAAAATGTGGCACCAGGCTATTCCCAAAATACCGCTCTGCTCCTAAAGGAAGCGCAACATATTCCACAAGCAACTTTTACTTTCTTCTCAGGTACATTTTCAATATATGATTCAATGTATGTACCTTTTACTCCACTATGTTTTAATTGGCATTTTGCATGCCAGCTTTATCCGCTGTGGCTTATTTACTCTGCATGAAAGGCGACATCGCCGTCGTCCTTTTTTATTTGTTGAATACTAACAGTTCTTCTACTTTTTTGACATAATACTATCATTCCGTAATTGAATTTTTGAAAGATCGCTTTTTTAAATATTATCTTTGTTTCGTTCTAGAGGTTGTTATGTTGATGGTCAATTCTGTAATGAGGTGTACAAATTGATTTGTATTTCAGGAAATAAAATCTCAAACTGTTTTTTTTTTCACCAACGCGTGTCTGGGGTCAACACGGGTTAAGGTCTAGTGCAGCTTTGAGCCTACGTTCAATTACTGTTTTAATGAAATATATATAATATCCATCTATCCATCTATCTATCTATCTATCTATCTATCTATCTATCTATCTATCTATCTATCTATCTATCTATCTATCTATCTATCTATCTAGCTAGCTATCTTTACAAAATTATATATACGGAAATATAATCCAGAATTTCTTCATTCTACGTCTTATGTAAGTAGCCTTCAAACAAAGTGTTAATTCTCCAAAAGTATCTAAAGCCGCTAAAACAATGCCATGGAAAAGTCTATAAACTCTATGAAGCCCCACTGACATTTACATTCTTTCGTTTTCATTTCATTGAAACATTTAAACCTAATGAGGAGTTGCCATTTTGAGGGTTGTCAATCGCTATAACACACACACACACACACACACACACACACACACACACACACACACACACACAAATATATTTTTCTTTCTCTACAGCACTTGCGTACACACACAGATACCAGTTTCTAAAACATCACTTAAAGATCATTCAAATACCCCGAGGGGAAAAACCCTACACACCATTACTCGGTCTTGGAGCAGTTATTCCTCTCAGTGGTCCCAGATGAGGAGAAAGGAGAAAGAAACTGGACAGAAGGATCGAATTGTGTATCCATCTATCCAAAATATATATATACGGAAATATAATACAAAATCTTAATTCTACGTCTTACGTAAGTAGCCTTCAAACAAAGTGTTAATTCTCCAAAAGTATCTAAAGCCGCTAAAACAATGCCATGGAAAAGTCTATAAACTCTATGAAGCCCCACTGACATTTACATTCTTTCGTTTTCATTTCATTGAAACATTTAAACCTAATGAGGAGTTGCCATTTTGAGGGTTGTCAATCGCTATAACACACACACACACACACACACACACACACACACACACACACACACACACACAAATATATTTTTCTTTCTCTACAGCACTTGCGTACACACACAGATACCAGTTTCTAAAAAATTACTTAAAGAGCATTCAAATACCCCGAGGGGAAAAACCCTACACACCATTACTCGGTCTTGGAGCAGTTATTCCTCTCAGTGGTCCCAGATGAGGAGAAAGGAGAAAGAAACTGGACAGAAGGATCGAATTGTGGCTCTGGTTAAAATATCCAAGAGTGTGAGGGGATGACAGAGACGGCTAAAGAAAAGAAGGCATGCGATATAAATTGAGCGGAACGAGAAATGGAAAGAAAAAGAAAAAGCTCAAAGTCATTTCCATTGATTTATTGTGCAGACAATTTTCATCCTGAGTGACTCAAATCTGTGCTCAGGATTGATTCAGAATTCCTATAAATGGATACAGGTTTGAGGCTCCTAGTGCAAGTGAAAGGAAAAAGACAATTGTGTGCCTCTAACTTTGTGGTAACAGCTTGGAGAAGATTCGCATACGGCTGGAAAAGTCAGGTGTCCCAATACTTTTGTCCATACAGTGTATCTGTTCACTTAATGTCTGAAATAAATGTCTTTAATCCTCCACTTATGCATTTATCCCACTATTATAACTTGAACTATATAAAAATTGTGTCCCAGAAATGGATCTCCTTCACAAACGCCGAGGTCAGCATCTCAGAATTTTCAGATGATCTTCAGAGAACGGTTATCGACGATTCGAATTCCAGAATACAGCTTAAGGATTGAGGGTTAAATTCCTTGCTCAGGGTTTCAGCAGGGGGGTCTCTGGTACTTCAGGGATTTGACCTCACAGAGTCCTGGTCAGCTACCACTGGACAATATCTGTATTGCATCATAGGCACCAACATTTCCAATCTTTCCTCCAGAGAGTTCTATAAAATACAGATTTACATGGCAGAGGTAGGGCTGCATCAAAAGAAGGTCCGGTTTTATATTTTCTTCTTTTTCTTTTCTCTACAAAGGCCTGCTTGCGAAAGCGAAATCCTTGCATTGGATGTCCGAAGTAACTTAGGTAAATTGATGATTTGCGTCTGTTTGAACCAAAGAAATAAAAGTGATCTGCACCATATTAAATTGCAGAACATCATATTTCTTTTCCATTGCATTGTGTTGTGTTGAATCGAATCGAAATCGGATCGTAGCTGCGTCATATGTAGCTTTAATGTATCGTATCGTTGGCAATGCCTCAGTTACGGAGATGCACACGACTGGTAATCCACTTTATATTCATTTGTCAAAGCCGTCCCCACAGCCAAATTCATATTACATAGCTCTGATTTTTCAAATTCCATATTAAAGCGAAATTGAATTGTACAAGTGCTTCACTAAACCGCGCTCGAATTTCAGCGATGAGCCTGCCATCGGTCTTAACGGAATAATGACCCTGAGAATACAGAGAATTCCTCAGGCATCAAGGCCTGGTTAGGAGCCATTTGGCTTCAGATATGGAGATTTCGAGTACTTAAAAATGTATAATGCGTAACAAAAAAAAATCATATGATTTATGTGTTTGAGCCACGATGTGGTCAGTAAGTCTCGGGCGAAATATTAGAAGAGGGAGCAGCTGTTGAGCAGATGTGTGAGATCTGTGAGCATTTCCTTTTTCAAACAATACACACAAGACAAACTCATACTAATGCCTTATTTAATACTCATAGGCTGACTTGGTTACACCTTGTCAAAGGATTATATCTTGGGTTCACACACACACACACACACACACACACACACACACTGCAAGCTGAGCCTACCAGTATTGCAATAATGGCTTTCTGCCAGGCAGTGCAACCTGTGAATGAGAAAGCTGCCCAAAGCAAAAAAAAAAAAAAAAAAGAAAGAAAGAAAGAAACAATACAATCCAGATCCTTCGATCCATCTCAGTGGGTCTCTGTCCCTCAGAGATGAAAGAGTCTTCATCTAAAGCTTCAATTTTAACTGCATTTGTTCAACGGAACAGCAATTTCTTTCTTTTCTGTCTCTCATAAAAACAGCTACAAGACTTTGGTTGGCATTGCAGTGTGGCTCTCAGAATCAATTACAGTCAAAAGAAACCTGAACATTGAGTTCACTGTGTTAGCATAGAGAGAGAAAGCAGAGAACAGCACGACTCTGGCAAACTCCAAGCTTCAATTCATTTCCCAATCGCCAATTCTACAAACAGAGATACGAGCTGTAGTACCATGCACCCAATCCACATTTAATCCACATTTCCTGTTATAATCACCTTCACTCTTCTGATGTTCCACTAGGATTTGGAGTAGGCATTTGAGCTCCTTCAGCTTATTAGTGAAGTGAAGGTGAGGTGAGGAGATCTGGGTTGCAATCAGCATTCCAATTTATCCCAAATCTGTTCAATAGGGTTGAGGTAAGAGCTCTATAGCAGGAGATCTTCCCTTCCAATCCAAGTCTTCACGGAGATCGCTTTGTGAAAACGGAAAATGTCATGCTGGAACGGGTTTTGTTCTCCTAGTTCAAGTGGAGGGAATTTTTTTGATCCATAGACGACCTATACAATTGTGTGCCTTCAATTCTGAGGTAACAGTTTGAGGAGAAATCACACACGGAGGGAAACGTCAGGTGTCCCAATACTTTTGCTCATACAGCGTATATTTACATTAGTCATTTTTGCTACTTTTAATTTGATACCTGCTTAAAAATATTCATTTCAAATATCTCGGTCACTCGCTGCATCCGTGTCCTTCAAAATATTGTGTGGAGTCAGACATTTCGAGTTAAAAGTTACGTTTCGAACGACTGTTCGTACCATGAATTTTGTTTGTAAGTTGTTACTGTGTTCGTTATTGATTACGTATATCTCCTAATGATGTAAGAGCTATAAATACTATCAAATAAGCAATAAAATATACTAAAACCAATCAAAATAATCGAAATGATCTAAACAATATTTTGTATTAACTAATACAAAATTAAAAAAATAAAAATACATTTTTTAAGTGAATTTTAATGTTCACTCCGACTCTCCTCCGTTTGAAATAAATCATAGTACTTTGGATACTTAAGTAGATTTGAAGGCAAACACTTTTGTACTTTTACTCAAGTGAAGGTTTAAAGGGAGCATTTCTACTGTTACTGGAGTCATATTTTACCTACTATATCTCTACTTTCACTCAAACACAAAGATTTATAAAAAGAAAAAATGTATTACTTTAGATTTGTTTTGAGTCTACTTTGGGGCTTAGACCCCTAAAAATAATAACTTTAATAATGTTGCTTATAATTTCCACTGTAATAAAAGTAATAAAATATCCCTTGGTGCTACATAAGCAGTAGTACATTCACTGCAAACAGTGAAGAAAAAAACGTAGTGTTTAATCGTATTTAAATGCATTGATTGACTCTATAGAACATAAGCGCATAATAACATCTTGGGGAAAAGTTTAGGAGAAGAATAAACTCTCGTGTCACCTCTGATCACATTATACGCTCACATACAATATAAGCAATTGGGAGGACAAATGCATTACTAGTCTTTTATTCCTCGTGTACCTGCTGAAATAAATGCGCCATTGTTTCCGGACCCCAGGAGGTACCAGGACCCTAATATGAGAAGCTCTACAAAATAGATACGATTTCATCCTCCTATTAAACATTAAACATTCAGCAACTGATCCATCAGACACCAAAATAATCCACACTGTTAATAAATAAAACAAGGACACATATTTTACATTCTACATAAGCAGTAGTACATTCACTGCAAACAGCGAAGAAAAAAACGTAGTGTTTAATCGTATTTAAATGCATTGATTGACTCTATAGAACATAAGTGCATAATAACATCTTGGGGAAAAGTTTAGGAGAAGAATAAACTCTCGTGTCACCTCTGATCACATTATACGCTCACATACAATATAAGCAATTGGGAGGACAAATGCATTACTAGTCTTTTATTCCTCGTGTACCTGCTGAAATAAATGCGCCATTGTTTCCGCACAATGTTGTTTGATTTTGTCTCACACTCGCCAAATCGCAATTAGCTGTTAAGCTGGACCAGACAGCTAGCAATCACATGTAAAACACTACCAAACCTCTTTTAACCCTCCTGCTGATGATCCTGCTGGTCACATTAGCATGTGGCTTGTAGATGTGTTTGCACATACTTCTGTATGGTTTTTGAGACACGTTCATGTTCCATTTGTTTCTGTGCAACAAACTAGCTAAGGCAAAAACACACAAGAATCAGACAGTGAATGTCTTGAAGGTTCTGTGGACAGATGATTCGACATTTGTGTCTCTAACAGAAGAACAGGAGAGAAGATGTTAGCAGACTGCCTCACCCCTACAGTTAAACATGGAGGTGGAAGCGTAATGGATTGGGGTTGTTTTAGAGCAGGGAACATTGGAGACTTATTCTGAGGGAAATGAACCAACATGGCAACCATTTAATATTTCAACCCCATGCAATTGTATATGGACTAATGCGGCTAATTGAAACCAACTTCTATGATGGAATGTCCTCCCAGTCACTGTACCAAAATCCTATTGAACTGCTCTGGGATGAACTGGATCACAAGTTCAGAAGGAAATAGCACCTTTTAAAAAGTAAATAAGAAGAAATGCTTGTCCAGATGCCAAGAGTGAATAAAGCCTAATTTGTGTGTTGAATAGACAAAAAAAGAACATGCATGTGTCTTTCAGTACTTATAAAACACTTAAAACACTTATCACAGGCACTATAATGCTAAATATTTAAATCAAAACAATCAGTTTTGACCACTAAACAAAGTGCCATTTATACAGACCTTCATTTCTAATTTACCACAACATTTTTTGTTTTATGATCAAGCTGCTTAAACTATTTTAGTATCTCCCTCTGTGAGAACTTTCAGTCAGATGAACTTGAACTGGAAGCAAAGTAACTGATTCTCACCTACATAATATCCTGAATTTGTCAGTAGGTTTATAGCTGTACTGCTTATACTTTACCGTTTCTATGCTTTTCTACTAGAAAACTAGAACTACATTAAAATCAAAACTGCACCCGATATCGCATATCATAGAGGATGTAACACTGAGCTTTTAAAATGCCTAGCAGCATCAGAAAAAAATGAATGAAATCATTAGGAATATGAAAGAGAAGAGAGTCGCGGAAGGCAACAGCTGATCAAGGAGTCGGAAGAAAACCCAGATGGTTAGTTACACTCCATCATTAGTCATTTCTAAATTCTTGGTAAACTCACAGGGATGACATGATCAATCTTGTTAGGATATTTATGAGCATCTGCTGAGGAAAAATATAAATATGTTTATGAGAAAGCATCATAGCTGGCTGAAAGCTATTTCCCCTTCTTAGCACTATGCTAAAAATCATCTGGATAAATAGCTTCAGTTAATGTTCACAACTAAAATTGTTTTTTAGAATTGGAAATCTTCCTGGAATTCATGCACAATCAATCTCATGAGGTAAAAAAACTAAAAACATCAAGTGAGCAGTAGTTCAGTAGACTGACACGCCCTAATAATGAGACAGAACTGAGAGAAATTTCGATTTGAGCTAACGGAAAACTCGAACACCCCCTCCTTACATCTGTGACGAGGAGAAAAAGCAGCTCAAAAGCATCTCCAACCTTGATGCTGATGGACTACAATGAAAGAAGACTTTTGTGTACCTGAGTTTGGGCAAGCGTGTTGCTTATTTCCAACATGACACATACCATAATTGTCTAAATTTTTTAGTCACTGACCATGGAAAGTACGGTTCCACATCCTCTGGGTGACCATGTTACCCTGTGGCTTCTGTCCTGACTGGTTCATGGACTCGTTCAGGGCGTGAGAGTAGAGCATCACTCCGTCGTAAAAGCCTCCGGCTATTATGTTCATCTAAAAAAAATAAAAAATAAAGATAGAAGAAGAACAATGATGGTCAATAACCTAAACTGACTGCCTGGGCACCAGAGTTTAGTGGTTAAATGGATGAATTGCAGGTGATGTAATTTTTTCCGGCAGACAACTTAAAAAACAAAACAAAACAAAACAAAAAACAGTGGGTTTTAAATAAGATATTATATCTTCACTGAATATAAGCATGGAATGCACAAAACACCGTACACACTAAGAACAACCCACCAGTAGTAGTTCTATGGTTCCTATTTATTGTATGGTAACATTTAGCTACCGTCAAACATTGTACATGTACAGTTTATACACTATATTTCCAAATGTTTGAGGACACCTAGTGCTTTTCTGAGTATCACATTCCACTTTTAGTCCCCATTTCTCTTTCAATTCCCTCCACTCTTCTGGGAAGATGTTCCACTAGATTTAGGATTTTGTGTTTATTCAGACACAAGGGTGTCAGGTACTGGTGTCGTGAGGTAAAAAATGTGCAGTCCATGTTCAAATTCATCCTAATGAACTACATATGGTTGGGAAAGTCAGGTGTCCCCATACTTTTGTCCATTTAGTGTAGGTTTAATAGCAAATAAGTGTAAGGATAAACTAGGTGTATAAACCAGCAACTGAATGTAATGTAAATGATTAGTCATTTAGGAGAAAGAAATAGAGTGAGCTAGCTATGATTGGAATTCAACATATTTATATATTTTTTTAGCAGATTTTTCTATCCATCGCTTTAGTTTTAAAGAGGTTCAATCCACTTCATCGCGTCGACAACATTCTGGTGTTTCCTCATTCCCATGGCTCATTTGAATTCAAATAGTTCAGGATATCCAAAAGAACGAGTGCAGTGAAAATGTGATTTGACTACGGATATACTTTGAATCAAGCATGCTGTGTATATTGTGGTGTAGGTGGTATTAATTTGCAGATGTAAACAGTTAAAAACAGGAATGAAATATTGTGTAAGCAAAATGTTTTTCAAATCACTATTTACGTCTCAGTTTCCTTCCAATGCAAAAAACAAAACCATTTATAGATATACAGCTATGTTAAATGTTTAACTATCTGATAATGTTTGGTTTGTCCACTGAACATTCGAATGTTTTGAATAATATTTGTATAAGCTAATATTCAGCGGTAACTGTCATCAGTTTAAGTACAACCCAAATTCCAAAAAAAGTTGGAACACTGTGTAAAATGTCAACAAAAAATGTATTACCATTTTAAGGAGATTATAATGTTATTGTAAATGTAATGGCTGCAAAAAGTCTAAAAATAAAGTTGGGACAGGGCCATGTTCAACACTGTGTCACATCATGTCTTCTGTCCGTTTACATCTGGGAACTGAGGAGACCAGTTGTTGAAGTTTTGCGAGAGGAATGTTGACCCATATGTGTCTGATACATGATTCCAGCTGCTCAACAGTTCTGGGTGTTCTTTGTTGTGTTTTTGGTGTCATGATGCGCCAAATATTTTTAAATGGTGAAAGGCCTAGACTGCAGGCAAGCCAGTCCATCCCAGTTTAAACATTT
This sequence comes from Silurus asotus, assembly GCA_024362625.1. Classification (NCBI taxonomy): domain Eukaryota; kingdom Metazoa; phylum Chordata; class Actinopteri; order Siluriformes; family Siluridae; genus Silurus; species Silurus asotus. Next base: position 2,588,328 of record MU551630.1, read on the forward strand.
GATATGTGTCCATATTCTATTAAGAATAAAATATGGGTTTATGAGGTTTGCAAATAATTGCATTACACAGTGTGGCATATTTTTTGGAACCGAGGTTATAACCTATCGAGAGTTCGCTATTTATTCTCACCATTCTTTGGAGTCTCATCTGTCACTATGTAATTTTATATATATATATCAGCTACTCAGTTGTATAAATGTGATCATCGTAAGTCACTCTGGATAAGATTGTCTTTTAAATGTCACAAAAGGTAATGTATGATGAATAAAACACAAAGTTTTTTGTTGTTATTGTAATACAACCCAATGCAACACAATTCCAATAAAGTTGGGATGCAAAGATGCATTAAAAACAGAATAAAATGTTTAATTTGAGCAAATGTACAATTTAAAGGAAAAATTAGGTAATAATTAATTTGATAATTAAATTCTAAATATCTAATTAAGGATTACTGTGACATTTAAACATTTTTAGTAATATATGTGTAACATCCTTTGCAATGAGTCTAGTGCATGAAGTTTTATTAAAAATATACTGTCAAATAGTCTGGAGATGTGTAATATCTATAAAAATAGTAGCTTAGTGATTAAGATGTTGGACTTCTAAATAAAGCTGCCACTTGGGGCCCATGAGCAAGCTCCTTAACCCTCAGCTACTCAGTTGTATAAATGTGATCATCGTAAGTCACTCTGGATAAGATTGTCTTTTAAATGTCACAAAAGGTAATGTATGATGAATAAAACACAAAGTTTTTTGTTGTTATTGTAATACAACCCAATGCAACACAATTCCAATAAAGTTGGGATGCAAAGATGCATTAAAAACAGAATAAAATGTTTAATTTGAGCAAATGTACAATTTAAAGGAAAAATTAGGTAATAATTAATTTGATAATTAAATTCTAAATATCTAATTAAGGATTACTGTGACATTTAAACATTTTTAGTAATATATGTGTAACATCCTTTGCAATGAGTCTAGTGCATGAAGTTTTATTAAAAATATACTGTCAAATAGTCTGGAGATGTGTAATATCTATAAAAATAGTAGCTTAGTGATTAAGATGTTGGACTTCTAAATAAAGCTGCCACTTGGGGCCCATGAGCAAGCTCCTTAACCCTCAGCTACTCAGTTGTATAAATGTGATCATCGTAAGTCACTCTGGATAAGATTGTCTTTTAAATGTCACAAAAGGTAATGTATGATGAATAAAACACAAAGTTTTTTGTTGTTATTGTAATACAACCCAATGCAACACAATTCCAATAAAGTTGGGATGCAAAGATGCATTAAAAACAGAATAAAATGTTTAATTTGAGCAAATGTACAATTTAAAGGAAAAATTAGGTAATAATTAATTTGATAATTAAATTCTAAATATCTAATTAAGGATTACTGTGACATTTAAACATTTTTAGTAATATATGTGTAACATCCTTTGCAATGAGTCTAGTGCATGAAGTTTTATTAAAAATATACTGTCAAATAGTCTGGAGATGTGTAATATCTATAAAAATAGTAGCTTAGTGATTAAGATGTTGGACTTCTAAATAAAGCTGCCACTTGGGGCCCATGAGCAAGCTCCTTAACCCTCAGCTACTCAGTTGTATAAATGTGATCATCGTAAGTCACTCTGGATAAGATTGTCTTTTAAATGTCACAAAAGGTAATGTATGATGAATAAAACACAAAGTTTTTTGTTGTTATTGTAATACAACCCAATGCAACACAATTCCAATAAAGTTGGGATGCAAAGATGCATTAAAAACAGAATAAAATGTTTAATTTGAGCAAATGTACAATTTAAAGGAAAAATTAGGTAATAATTAATTTGATAATTAAATTCTAAATATCTAATTAAGGATTACTGTGACATTTAAACATTTTTAGTAATATATGTGTAACATCCTTTGCAATCAGTCTAGTGCATGAAATCCTATTTTATAAAAAACATACCGTCAAATAGTCTGGAGCTGTGTAATATCAATGGAAGTGGTAGCTTAGTGATTAAGATCTTGGACTTCTGATTAAAAAGGTTGTAAATTTTAGCAAATGTACAATTTAAAGGAATTTTATAATTGCAACATGATTCGAAAAAGCAGATAGTTCTGTGTTTACTACTTTGTAGCATCCTTAACAACAGTCCGTATATGTCTGTGAACTGTGGGGACCATTTGCTGGAGTTTTAGGAGAGGAATGTTGTATCATTTGTGTCTGAAACAGGACTCTAGCTGCTCAACAGTCTTGGGTGTTCTTTGTTATATATACTGCTTTCATGATGCGCCAGCATTCATAGTGCCTTTAAATGTGTTATGTTTAAATGTGATATGAATGTATATTGTATATTTGGTAATGGTATATTTCTTTAAACACATAATTGTTTTTACTGCTGTGTTATCTGAATGCCCAAAGATTACACACACCCAATACTGATTTTCGCTCTTGTTCCTTGTACACAGAGATTTCTCCAGATTCTCAGAAGCTTTTTATGATCTTATGTATATATATATATATATAAATCTTTTCAAGGGACATTACACTTGGATATATTTTAGAGTAGTCAATGTGCAGCCTGTATAGCAGTACAGATTTACTGTCTTCTAAAAATAACTGTAAAACCTTCATTTCTATAGTATTGTCCCTTGAGAAGATACTAAAATGGTTGCTGAAATGTGACTGACTTTTGTGAGATGATGTATTTACAGATTACAGTATCTGTTCAATTAACATCTGGAATTCTGACAAAAAGTGGCTAAAAATATGTAAAGAGGAAGAAGAAATAAGTCTGCTATTATAGTGTGATGAGTATTGCAGGGTATTTCGAGTTGATGGTTTACGTTCCACCGGGAATCAGGAGACACTGCGTTCTGGGCTTCTTTTTTTCAACCTGCCATTACATGACTCTGACAAACCAGCTACAAAAATGGTTTTCCTGACAGCCTGAAAAAGCCAAAATCTCTCAGCCTTGGCCTTCACTCAGACTTCATGTCACCTTCGCTGGAAAAATAGACAAAGACTCTTGCAGCTTTGAAATGCTTTGAAGTATTTTGAGCACCTTCTTTTGAAAAGTTTTAAAATATGTTCTTTAACGTGTGTTAATTTAATTTGAGGGTTAAATTTAAAAAACGTGAAGATGGACTGAAATTAACATAAACAATTTGCTAAAGTGGCTTATGGGCTGTAACGGTCATGGACAGTTTGACTAATCAACAAATTGGTTTCCATCAACAGGGAGTTTTTCCTTGCCACAGTCGCCACTGGTTTGCTCATTAGGGACAAATTTACACTTATAAAAAACATTGTAATTTATTATTCATTAAGGAATTATCCATTGTTAAAAGTGGCATACAAATAAAAATGAATGGAATTGAATTGAAATTGTTGAAAATCTCTACTATAATGAACAACACAGAGACGAGAAAAGGTTTTCTCTTAACTCTCTGGTTCCTCTCAAACTTTCTTCTTCTTATAATTGTATAGGGACTAATCTGAGATACCAGAAAATATATATTCACATATACATTTATTTATTCACTGTTTTTGGACAATTTAAAGCTCTACACAAATACAAAAAGTATACACATTAAGTCAAACTTTCAGATTTTCAAAAAGCCTATGACATGTTTTCCATCTATCTTTGGATTCATATATACTTTTTAGATATAATTTCTAATTAAATTTTTTTTTCAAATTTAGTTAAACATTAATTGTATATAAAATTTTACCTTTCAACTTTTTCTGTTCATAGCATTTTGCTCCGGATGTGTTATTTGTTCCTTGTTTTGACATTTAAAGCATTCGAGCTAAAATTCATTATTATTTTTATTATTATTAAAATTTGTTTTAATGATGGCTTATACCTGACTAGTGGAAGAGGCTTTAAAAATATCTATGCAAATGTCGTTGTGTTTTAAAACTGTTTATTAAAATGTAAATCAAAGTATTTGTCACAAGATACTAAAAAATGTGATATTTATTGTGAAATTTCTTCATATAAAAATCCTGTAAAAAGTTTGGATTTACTGAGACTTTTAAGGGACGCATGCACGTTCCTTTTGTTCAAATGCACTAAACGAGATCATTTAACTGTAAACAGAGTTTCCTTTGACCAAACAAATACATACATTTACAGACGTTACACTTTATTTTGAAATTATTATTACTATTATCTCCTTTTTTTTTTACTTAAATATCTATCGCCCTGGTATGTATGATTACTAGTATCGGCTCTCCACACATGGTACATGGTTTCTATGAAATAAATTATAAATAAAGTTTACATTTTAAGCAGGGCTCATGTACGCTGCGTTCTTCAGAAGAAGAAAACGTGCCTTCATTCCTTTTTTCAAAACATTTTAAATAGAAAGCAGAAAAGGGAAAAATCTGCCTTTTTAATGTGTAAACACACAAAAAAAGAAAATGACTTTCCAAAGTAACATCCAACCCTGGAAGTAAAAGTAAATTTATACTGGCGGTCTTTTCTAAGGAAGAAATGTCCATTTAAATATTATGATACAAATTAGGGTAACTTACTTAACTTTTCAGAGATTGCAGACAGTATAGTGGAACATGAGTTAAATATAAGGTGGGGTGGGGTGGGGCGGGGCGGGGCAGGAAAGGGCAGGATGGAGCAGGGTTGTTTCGGCTTGTTCTGAAATGTGCACAGAATACCAATATAATAAGAGGAAAAGTGTCTGACTTCATTTACTGTTATTCTCTCTTGCTTTTAAAAAGCACATCGTGATCCAGATGAACCTCTTGGAGTGAAGCCAGAAGGTTTGATGAAGCCACTGATAGATAATGTGCCCATGGTCGGTTAGTTATTTTACATCCAAGTTGTTCAAGAGTACCAGATAACCAAGTAATTGGGTAATAAACCAAGTATATTTAAAATATTTTCAAAATCGCAAACTAAGGGAATGCAACAAACATGGACCAAAAGGTTGGTGGTTACTGAAAAAACTGATTTATTCTCATAGTTCAGTTTCTACAACCAGATTTATCAAGAAACGTCTAACGATCACAGTCTATGGTCATTAATTATGGACTGATTAGCAAAAAAATTATGTGAGGTAAAGATGTGTGATGAAATAACAATCAACACTGTGCTATTTTTATTGCTAACTAGCTACGCACTAGCTATTCTGACTGACTGAGAGTTAAGACTGCACATGGACACTAATCTGATATACATTCCTAGGCAATGCTATGGTTTATTACATCACACCCTTTTGAATGGATCCGACTTAAAATCAAAGCTAAAGCATTTAAAGTGAAAACACCAAAGCTAATGCTATCAAGTAGATTTAGCCATTTGGGACACGGATGACATTTTAGTAAGGGACCTAATGAGACATGCCTGACCATATGGAACAGAACCCGAGTAATAAGTGTCAGAGAAAATGCGGCTCGTGTCACGATCCCTACACAAATGACACAAATCTGGACCTGCTTCATCTCATTGTCATGTCACATTTTCACCCTTGTGTCTCAACCTCAGGCAAGCGCTTATTCCCCCGTCTGTATCGCACCTGTGTCATCTCTGATTACTTCATTCTTTACTCCTGAGTGCCATTCCAATTTGTGTCCCTGACTTTAATTGACCTTGATTTGTTCAAATCCCTGCGACTTTAATTAAGTATCCCGCATCGGAGGCCTCACGCCTGCTTACCAACACTTCCTGTCACTTCATTACCTGCATTTCTTTCCTCAGCTGTCTTACTTTCCTGCCCTTACTCCCTTGTTTCCTGTAACGGCTGCCACAGCTCCAGACTCCCACGCTCATTCGGTCGGAGCCACTCTCGACTAATTCGACATCCGCCATTCGATTCTGTCTTATTAATAATAAACAAATGCTGCCTCTGCAAATCCTTATAGACAAAAAGCAGGCCTGTCGAATATGAATTAAGAGCCACTGGCTATGGAAAACCACTTTTCACACAGGCATAAGATTAGACGCTAACCCTCAGAACACTGTATAATTGCATGTTGTCATTTATATACCCCTCATTTATTTTAAATGATTGTAAAGCGCGTCGGCGACGTTATAACAGACAGATTTGAAACCGCAACTCTGCGTTTTGAGAAATGTTCTAATCCAAAATGTGAATAAAAGTCAGGCGATTAGCAGACAACAGGACCGAAACAGTAGCAGATGCCGATAATGAAAACCAGATCGTAAACAAAATATCAAACATAGAAAAATAAGAATTGGTAATGACTGTGATCAGGGCAAACAGGGCGTATTCTCTTTGGAAGAATGATGGTGGTGTTTCTCATTAGAAGCTAGGTGACCGAGAACGTGAACTGTAAAAGGATAAAGTATGATGTGTTCACTTATAATTAATATAAGATATGGCAAATAACAAATTGCTGTAGTAAAAAAAGGTATGAAATGCTTGGGGAAATATTGTAATCAACCTGGGTTTTTGGATCTATTAAAACAGTCATTTCTGTTAGAATAATTTTCAAAAACCTATTACATTTTTAATTTGATATACACTCTGAATTAATACATTTGGTGAATACGTACTTGATAATTAAATTCATAAGTGAGTGAGGGAGAAGTCATTTGAGGGCCTGCTCACAAAGCACTTCATTAGGATTTCCATTAGTGCTTCTGACCAGGGTAAAATCTTCTCTTTATAAAGATATTTTCATGATTTAAAAACAGACAATTTTGGTTAAAAAAAAAAACCAAAACATATTTGACTTTTCAGGACCATAGAACAGTACATGGTTCTTCCCCAAACTGTTAACACAAAGTTGGAGCCAAAAAACTGTATAGGATTTATTTTGATGTAATAGCATTAGGTTTTCTAGAAGACCCAAACCTGTGCACAAATCCAGCTCCATTAAGAAATGCTTTACATAGCATGGAGTGGAAGATCTCCTGCTATAGAGTTTAGAACCCTATTGAACACCTCTGGGATGAAGGTGATTGCTGACTGCACTCCAGGCCTCCTCATCTTACCTATATCACTAACTGATTTTACTAACACCCTTGTGGCTGGATGAGCACAATTCTCCACACAAATCTAGTGGAACATCTTCCCAGAAGATTGGAGGTTATTATAATAGCAACATGAGGGATTAATGTAGAATGGAATGTTTAAAAAGCGCAGACAAATTCATACAGTTTTTCTATAAATGTGTGTATAAAGGAATGTACTTTTCCTCATAAATCATACAATATTTCAATTCGATACTGAATACACACATGCAAACGTTTTGTAGACATTAAATATCCTTAAAGCTCATATGAATGTAGACATTGTGATGTACACATCTGTAGTGTAATTGTAGTGTAATCAGTGTAAATGAAATAAAACAATGTACGCTAAACTATAAAAAGCGCATGCCATATTTACAAAGATTGTCACACAATATCACAAAATCCACTGCAAACGCTACACAGGAAATTGATTCAATGACATCTATTCCCTCTGATGTTCTGTTTCAGCGTATGCTGAGGGAACACACAGCGCTGGAGCCCGAATAAAGTTACGCCAGAATGTTTCTCAACGTTGGCCTCCTGAACGGTTTCAGATCTCTGGGAAAAACAAAGAGCCATTGTGTTCCCTGTGGAGGTGTCGAATGGAGCCAATGGGCAAAAACCCTTCAGGTCTGGCCTGATGTTTCGGGTTAAAATGGAGTGCTTGGAAGACACACCAAGAACGGGAGAGATGTAACATTACTTTGAAACCGAAATAAAAATGATTTAATACAATCTCCTAGTCTGTTTATGCCCCCAGTTTCCAACAGACATTTCCATTGATAACATCCATGCCCATGAAAAGACTTTTTTTAAGCTAGATTAAAAAAAAAAAAGAAAAAAACTATATCCCACTTTTAGCTCGCATATACGAATTGAGGCGCTCTCGCTAGATCATTAAATAAAGAAGTAAACATTTAGTGGGTTTTTTTTTTTATCTAAAAGCCTTGGCAGCTTTTAAGGCTATATTCAAGGTGAACACAAGGATTAGTTGTACAAATATTAAACTAAATAAGATGCTTAAGATTATTTTTTTCCAATAACCTCATTACAAACTTGTTTAAAAACCTTTTCTAAAGTATTAACAGTAATAAACAAATTTTTCAAAGTGGTCGAAGTATTACAGTCCAGCAAAATATGTTTAATGGACTTTGCACAGGACAAACAGTTTGAGGAATTTTCTCCTGATCATAAAAAATGCGTGTTAGATGCCACCCTTAGAAATGCTCCGAAGCATTTATTCCTTTTGTACCACGACAATTTGACTGCTACAAAGTGCTGACACTGGAGACTCCTTCCAATTCGTTCCAATTTGTTTATGTGAAGGTTTTGCTAAACAAGTCCAAGTCTATACTGCTGCTATGGAAACAATAATATATTAAAGCAATTGAGTCAGGATAAGCCTGTAATTTTTGTCTAAACTGGTATAGAAAACGAATCAATTCACCGGTGTATACAGTAATAACAATTGTTTAGACTTAACCAGTGGGAGGTGGGAACTAAGTGCTTAAGGCTCTGAGCTACTGACAGGAAGTCAGGGGTTCAAGCCCCAGTATCGCCAAACTGCCACACTTGGTGCCCTTGAGCTCCAGGGGTGCTGTAATGTGGCTGACCCTGTGCTCTGACCCCACCCTGCTGACATCGCTGGGATGTGGGAAGACAGAACTTCACTGTGATATAAAGTACTGAAAAGTATAAAGCATTTTTTCCTTTTCTTTCTTTTCTTTTCTTTCATTTCTCTTTCTCTTCTGTTTATTTCCAAATGATTTTAATTATGTCGCATAGTCTCATTACTGAAATGAGCTTCCAGTCCGGTCTGGGAACGGTTGCCAGATCCCGGCAAAATACCTTCCTGCTTGTATAAAATTGTAGACTTGCAGATGTTAAAAGAAGGTTCCAAACTATGTCACAGTTCAAGTGCGCTTTATTCTCATAATTCCTCTCGTTTTGATGAGTGATACATAATAATGGATTATACAAGCTGACCCATGAGAAATCGGTAAATTGTGTTTTCGAATTAAAAAAATTATGAGCAGGACAGGATTCAATATAAATCTTATATATGAGGCAGGAAGGTCAGTCAGGTTTTTTTTGTCTATTCATTTACTATATAACCATTAAAGAGTCTCCTCTTTAAAAAAAAACAAGCATCCCTCCTTACATAATCATTTTAAAACATATGGACTATAAAAGTCTCTACAAATGTACATGATGCACCATGCTTTTGAAAAACCTTGCTCAACACCGCCCCATGCAATTCCATGCTTACCAGCGAGTCATCCATGCTGAAGTTGAACATTTTCTTGGCATCTGTCTTCAATCGGGACACGAAGGTTTTGTATTCTGCATTCTGCGGCTCTCTGTAGGTCAAAATCTTTACACTCTGAGAAAAAAAACGAACAAAGAAAACCAAAGTAAAATGTACTGTATGTGTAAGATTTTGATAATATATATACATATTATATACTGTATATATAGTCAAGTCACAACAGACATTGTCTCAAACCAGCTTTACAAAAATCAACAGTTTTTCAACAGTGTGCACACATATATATATATATATATATACAGTACAGACCAAAAGTTTGGACACACTTTCTCATTCAAAGAGTTTTCTTTATTTTAATGACTATGAAAATTGTAGAGTCACACTGAAGGCATCAAGGGCTATTTGACCAAGAAGGAGAGTGATGGGGTGCTGCGCCAGATGACCTGGCCTCCACAGTCACCGGACCTGAACCCAATCGAGATGGTTTAGGGGTGAGCTGGACCGCAGAGTGAAGGCAAAAGGGCCAACAAGTGCCAAGCATCTCTCGGGGAACTCCTTCAAGACTGTTGGAAGACCATTGCAGGTGACTACCTCTTGAAGCTCATCAAGAGAATGCCAAGAGTGTGCAAAGCAGTAATCAAAGCAAAAGGTGGCGACTTTGAAGAACCTAGAATATGACATTTTTCAGTTGTTTCACACTTTTTTGTTATGTATATAATTCCATATATAATTCCACATGTGTTCATTCATAGTTTTGATGCCTTCAGTGTGAATCTACAATTTTCATAGACATGAAAATAAAGAAAACTCTTTGAATGAGAAGGTGTGTCCAAACCTTTGGTCTGTACTGTATGCTGAACTTGATCACGTACGAATTTTATGAATATTATATATCTCAAAACAGAAGATGAACATGAACAAAATAAGTTCAGAACTGACCTACCCATGGTCCCCTCACTAGATGTAGTGAAAAGAATGTATAAAATATTTGCTTTATGTATTTCTGAGCATCTTATCACACTGTTGTGTGGGTGTCCGACCAGCACCTTCACTATTAATCAAAGAAACTGTTCAAGAAGTCTGTTCAGGAGGGTTGTGTTTGTCATTCACCAGTGCTGAGCCCAATCAGTTCCAACAAGTAAGTCTCTACCAGCACAGAGCATGTCAAGCAGCCTCCCACAACACCAACCCTGACAGGCGAAGAAATAAATAAACTACTGTCCATAAATAATAAACATTATTAAAAAAAATCAAGCTGGTTTGTTCTTAACCATTTCTTTTAACCGTTTTTCTTCCAGATGTACACACACACACACACACACACACACACACACACACACACACTCCATTTTCTTTTTAAACTCAGCACTGTTCATCAGTGAGGAGCATCTTGCTGTCCTCAGTGGAAGTCTACCAGCTGGAAATGACAGAACAAAGCGCTGTTACCATCCTCCTGGCTCTCATCACACACACACACACACACACACACACACACACACACACACACACACACACACACACACACACATAAAGATCTCGTCTGCTGTAAACCACTTACAGCTTTATTTATGTGCACAGTATATAAAGGAGAATCTAAGAAACTGAAGCATGGCCTTGCAAAAGATTAGATAAAAAAAGACAAGTGCCAAAAGCGCTTCAAGAAAATTCATAAAAAGTATCATTACATAAACAGGAATGATGAGGGAGATGAATTCTGACTGACCGCAGACATCCTTCAATCTCACACTGATATAAATACAGTAGTATTATAGTACTGGATAATGATAAAACAGAGAGAGAGACGAATATGAACACATTACTCAGGTCGAAAAGATTTGCAAAACAACCAAAAAATTGGGAAAAACATGTGCCAAGCCCCAAAAATACTAAATACAAAGTTTTTAATAATCTGAATAGCAAACCGTTGGTCAGGAAACAAGTCGGAATAAAACGAACAGTTCCTCAAACTCTTTTGTGTCACCATTTAATTGGTGAACAATTTTTGGTAGTCTGGTGGAACACCCCTCACATTTCAGCAAACATTTTAGTATAAATTAATCCATCTCTTTATAAGGCGTAAACATGTTCAGAGCTGGAAAAGCTACCCTGTTCTCACTTTCTCCATCTGTTCAATTCTTGCTCATTTCCTGACCACCTATTTTGGGATCGGGCAATTTGGAATGCCCAGGCGTGTACAGACGTGAATAAAAAGCTTACTAAAACAAACATCTACACAGTGTTGATCAAAAACTAGCTAATGGTCTACAGAACCCACAAGAGCCTAGAGGTCATAGGACAAAGATAAACAACGATGAATGTGTTCTGGCGGTTGGTTAAGGCTATTAGTCGGTTTACATTTTGTTGTGAAACAGACTACACTATTTAAGCCAAAATTAATATTTGAGAAAGACGGCTTCGCCAATTGACCAATCTTCAACAAACACCAAAGTCTTGACTTCTGGTTTAGACTACATACAGAACAGATACAGGAATTTACAGACACAGATAAGTGGCATTGTGTTCCACCTCAAGTGGAAAGTTATAATCTCTGACTCATGAACGACACCAGGGGCCAAACTTCTGCCCAAAGTGTATAACTCTCAAATCCTCAGCTTGGTGTATAGATTAAATCCAGACTCCCCTGTTAGTGTACCTGGATAACTGTTTGCCAAACTGGCAAAGGTCACCAAATGCAAATCCTTGTGCTCGGTATGCCTTTATTAACAATTTAAATCAGAAGACTAAGCCTCCCAAGTAGTGTTTTAGACACGTCTACGCTGCTCCGAGTGTCATACAGCTCCCTGGGGTGAAACTTGCGATCATTTGAATTAGCTTGGAGCGTGTTAATTGCTAAACAAAGGCCGGCGTTCGTTTTAATCACCGGGAAATCATTAGGAATTATAATGAATAAATGATAAAGGCCAAATTTTTTACATTTTTATTATACGCATCGACGTTCTGCGGCCCATGACTACTGCAGTCTCAAAGATAGATTCGACATGGGAATAACACACGACATTGTGTGTGTGTGGTTATAAGGAAATATTTAATAATGAAGTCGTCCGATTGGTTTCTGCATTTCAAACTATAACAAAGCGATGCATTGTTCATACAGATGATGTCTAAGACTCTCAATCTTTGGTGAACCAGATGTCTTTGGATCCCACCAAACGAAAAACGAGTGAAACCTCTGTTAAAAACACCAGACATTAAAAGCTGACTCACTTTAAAGGCTTCCTTGACAATGCGATCGTCTGCGTCTCCTTGAGCCCATGGCTTAGCCGGACTTCTCCGCACGCTCTCTCCAAACAGATCGATGAAGAAAAAGACGTATTCCTCCTGGGGAAGCCGCTGCTTCCTGAACTGCACCATCAGCTTCCTGAACGTCTGCAGCTTACAGCAAACGTACACAACTGGGAGCAGAAAAAAACATTCGTCTTAATACAGGGCATGAAAGAAAGATGACATGATTTAATAAATAAAGAAAAGCAAGAATTGCTTTCGAATAATTTGACTCATTTCATTCAATTCTTATTAGGTTTGTGAATCGTTTTGCTCCTTTCTATATATTGATGCATTTTGAAAAAAACAAACAGAACAGTTTATCAAGCTCAAAATGAGTACAATCTTTAAAATAAAAACAGACACCAGACTTTTCAAGCCATATCAGAATCAGAAATAGCTTCTAGTGCAGGAGAAAGTTAATGTCAAACAGACAATTAAATAATGCACTATTATTTACAAGTGTGCAGTTTCCAAACTGACTATTGGATTATATGTATAAATTGTCAGTTATGATGGAAAATGTGTCGTTATGAATATTTTAATTGTTCATGCTGACATATGAATCTTATGGTCAAGTGTCCATAAACCTTGCTGATATATGTTGAATAATCCTTCATAATAAGACATACTACATAAATCCAACTAAATTTAAGATATTCTGACTTGCTTAAAAGAAATATCTGGACAAAAAAAAAACAACTACAAATAAACAATAAAATACAGTGGACCCCGGTTTTGTCGATGTCGTAGGGGGTCGCCAAAAAGCATCGAGGTAACCGATGATCGAGATAAACGAAAATCAAAATGGCGGCAGTATATTAACGTGCTTGAAATTTCTTTATGTACATGATGTGCGTTAATAAATGAGAATGTGCATGCACGTGTTTTTGAAAGTTTTTTTTTACACAACAGCGTTGCCGCGATTTGTTTGATGAAGGCATGCTATAAAAATACATACAGTACATGTTTATTGTTTATAAATTGTATGTTATGATTTGTTGGTAATATTACCAGTTGTGTGTTTTTTTGTGTTATTAACATAAGATAGTAAAGTGGCAGAAAAACTGTTTGTAGCTGCTGTAAAATAAGTGGTAATAAGAAAGAAATAATTTTGCATAACATTTATTATAATCTAATTGGAATTACAAAAAGTAGCTTGTTATAAAAAACGTTTTACTTTAATGTAAAATACTATAATGTATCATTTTTTACATTAATCTTGAGGGAGATTTTTTAGTTTAGGAAACGTAGCTCTGTTTATCCAGAACTGTATTTTATAGTAAAAAAAAAGCCATCTCAGAGGTTTTCCCCAGACTGCCACACATGTCCCAGATTTACCCTGAGTCATGGTGGAAATAGAAGTCCAGTGATTATACCCGTCTGCACAGTTAAAAGCTCCAAGATGGTGGGGAGGGTTAATAGATGACATTTCTGACCTTTTCTCTCCTGTTCTTCTCTCTTTTTGCACTTTCTAATTACAAGCAAACCAGAGATGGACAAACTCTTTTTATCATTTCAAGCATCTTTTTTACTTAAAATTTCTGAGCCACAAAGTATATACTCTGTATGAAAAAGAATTGTGGACACCTGACCATAAGATTGGAATGATTTCTAAACATCCCATTCCACATTTAGTGCCCATTTGCTGTTATAAGAATCTCCACTCTTCTGGGCAGATGTTCCACTCAATTTTCGAGTTTGTTTGTGGAGATCTCATTCGGGCACAGGTCAACTCAGGTACTGATGTATGCGAGGTGAGGATTCCTGGGTTGCAGTCAGCATTTTAGTTCAGTCCAAAGGTGTTCAATAGGGTTGAGGTCAGAGCTCTATAGCAGGAGATCTTCCACGGCAACATATTTAAAAGGATATATTTATCGAGCTGGCTTTGTGCACAGGTGCACTGTCATGCTTGAACAGGTTTGGTTCTCCTAGTTGAATAAATCGCATTTTTAAAGACATCCTATATAATTGTGTGTCTTTGACTTTGTGGTAACAGTTTGGAAAAGAACCACATGTGGCTGGAGACATGAGGTGTCCCAATACCTTTGTCTATATACAGCTTAAATTTTTTTTTTTTCTGTGGTAGGTCTTAAAATAAAAAAGTTTTTCTTCACTTGACGTCACATAAAACAAAGTCTATATCATATATAACCAGCAATACTTCAATCTTTCAATCAAACACCACATCTAGCCACCAGTGTTTCCAGGTATTAGATGACAAATCTGACTACCATATAAGAGATGAAATGATGCCCTCTCATCCCCCTTCTTGCTAATTTCCCTGTCACACATCCTGTCACCTGCTTTTATCTCCTCTGTTCAAGTGTGGCTCTGAAAGCACCCATTACTGCGCAGTTATTTCGTAAATAATTGATCAGTGAGGAGTTCCATCTGGCAAACACACTGCTTAGGCTGCACCTGCTTCCGTACATTTTTTTTTTCTTTCTTATTCAAGCGCAAGCATATAAAAACAGATTTCTTCCACGCGGCAGCTGATTTACTGCACTGCCCGCATGCTTTACTTACACAACTTAAATGCACAGCTTTTTTTCCTGCTTAGAAACTGTGTAACTAAGCAATAAAATGCCTCTAAAAGCTATTATGAATGTGTTCTCCTCTACCTTTGGGACGCATTCTTCGTTTTAAGTACGAGTAGAATTAGCTTAGCAAACTAAGCAACATAAAACTGAGGTTAATAAAATATTCTGTGACCTAAGTTTAGCTCAAGTAGGTTATTCGTATGAGTATCAGTACTGACAAGTAGCAAAAGTATGTAGTCATGTTTAAACATGGTCAAACAAAAAAAGCCTTGAAAAAAACCACACACCCAAAAAAAAAATTGTTAAAGTATATGGGGGAAAAAAAACATACACCATTTGGTGCATCATGAAACAAAAAACACAACAAAGAACACCCAGAAGTGTTAAGCAGATAGAATCCTGTTTCAGACACATATGGAAAAATATCCCTCCCAAAACTTCAGCAGCTACATCTCCTCAGTTCCCAGATGTATTCAGACAGAAGATATGAAGGTTTTTTGAGACCTGTTGCAAATTTAAAATGACCTTTTTTTATATATTCTGTGACCTGGGATTACCTGGAGTATGTTACTCATATCATTATCACACTCATAAAATTATGTAGTCATACTAATACAGGGTCAAGAAATGCTAAAAGTAAAAACAATCACAATCAATATAAAAAAACTATTAAAAGACAAATATTGTTATAGTCTATTGTAGTGTTTTAAACACCAACACAAGTTTTCCAGAATATAAGAGGTTAATTGTCCCTATATGTTACGAGAGAAAATGTTTGATCCAGACTCTCGAAACTTGGACAAAAGTCAAGGAACCTTGAGAATGTTTTGAGATTATTAATGCAAAAAAAAATCTATCTTATTCATTATCCGTAAATAAGTAACGAGACACCAGACTTTTCCAGCCGCACGTGGTTCTTCTCTAAACTGTTACCACAAAGATGGAGACACAATTGTATAAAATGTGTTTGGATGCTGTAGCATGAAATTTTTCCTTTGAACTTGGAGACCCAAATCTGTTCCATCATGACAATACCTCTGTAAACATGAAGATATGCTTTACATGGGCTGGAGTGGAAGATCTTCATTAGTCTGCTATAGAGGTCTGTCCTTAACCCTATTGAACATTTTTGGGATGAATTGGAACGGTTTGAGGACTAAATGTGGAATTGGATGTTCAAAAATAAATGAATCTTATGGTCAGGTTTCTACAGATTTTGACGTAGTTTGCTTTAGTTGTATGTATAATATCTTGGAAATGGCACAAAAAAAAAAAAAGGAACAGACTAGGAATATGACTAATAAATATTTTACAAAATTGTTTTTTTAATTAGAGAAAATCTAAACACTCAAAAAAAAAAAGAGGGGGGCTTCATAATGACTTCATAAAGAAATGCCTTGGTCTTGCAAATATTACATAGTTTTTTACATTTTGCCCTTTCCATAATGTTTGTGTTTTTAATTGCTATATCTTCTGTAAATAAAAATAATTGGGGGTTCATGGAACCCTTCTATAATCTCAACCCGCTCTTTTAACTCTAATAACTTGCTTTAAAAAAAGACCTTTAAAACACCCCAGTGGATGAATTCTAAACATGAATGGAGACACTCCGAAACACATCTGGAGGCCAATTTTAATTGGCTTAATAGGCTAAACCCGGAGTCGTGTCTGACAGACAGGGGAATTCAGCTCACAAACTTCCTGTCTTTAGCACAGACTCGTAGCTGGTCAATTGATTTTATTTCTTTCATAGTGCAGCAAAATTTCACTTCCATGTTAACGGTTTTGCAAAGAAGACATTGTGCAGGGTGATAACGTTCCTGTTTCAATTACCTTTGTTCAATTGTTCATCCGGCTTTGTATTGTTATGGTTTTTGTATAACGTCCCTAAAAATAGGCACCAAAGGCTAAAGCTTGGTGAAGGCAGCAGGTTTTTGGCTTATGTTTTGTGTGTATGTGCAAAATTGCTAAACCTATTGTCATGCTTTAAAGCAGGGGTGCACACACTTTTTTCAGCATGCGAGCTACTTATAAAATGACCAAGTCAAAATGACCTACCTGATATACAAATGCATAAATACATATCTATATTTTTTAAGTCATGTGATCTACTTACTCTTCCAACATTTACAACGAAGTGGACAGGTCAGATCCAAACACTTTCATAGGGGGTTCCACCTGGTAGATGTTGGGTGCTATATAAATAAAGATTGATTGATTGAGTGTGTGTTGAGGATATGTTGAGTGTGTGTTAGAGGGTAGCTGTGTATCAAATGGGGCATCAATTCTGCCCTGAGCAGCCTCTTCTTACACCAAGGTTGTGCACAATACTAGAAGAGTTCAATATTGTAACATATTCCACAACTGATTATAGAATTGAGTATTTGTTACATAAGCGTTTTTAGAGACTAAGAGAGAAATTTGGTATTTTTCTATTAGACAGAGGATAGCCAAACACCAGGAGGTAAATCTTTACAATTCATATTAAACCTTTTTCCTCTGCCAGACAAATTAGCGACTATAAGAGACTATAATCTATTTTCAGCCATCACACATTCCAAAGGCACAATTACTGTAAGATGTAATCATATGCAATTAATAAGAGTCTGACAGGCTCATTAAAGCTGCTGGGGTACACGAGTGCTGAGCATAATAAAGGTGTGTGTGTGTGTGTCTGTGTGTGTGTGTGTGTGTGTGTTAAGGCTTTGCCAAGCCAGATGTTTGTGGTGTAAGATCAGCTACTATCACTAATAAAGCTCTGCAATGATTATAAAATAGTACAGTACAATCAGCCACAACATTAGAGCCACTGACATGTGAAGTGATTATTGTGCTACAATTGAGTCATGTATATATATATATATATATAAGGCAGCAGGTGATGTGTGAATTTTTGATGTATTAAAAGCGGGAAAAATGGGCAAAAGGTAGACGTTGGGAGTCTTTGATAAAGATGTCTAAGTTGTAATCTGATCAATTGGATCTATGGAGGCTCCACTTCACTATTTACAGTACTTTGTGCTAACATATTGGTGTCAGACACCACAGGACACCATCAGAGGTTTCGTGGGGTCTGGTTCTTGGCAGGTTGAGCTGTTTGGATGCACAAAGGGGACCTGGTTTTAATGTTTTGACTAATCGAGGTAAAACATTCGAGTAGGTCAGAGGTCAGAGGAGAAATATTTTCCTATGAAGTGCCAAACACTAATCTTGACTGAGGCCATGAGCCAAAAGTAAATGTTGCATGAAAGAAAATGTTCTCGCCTCCAGACTCCTTTCAGAACAGTAAGTTAGGAAAACTACACATACTGCCTTTGAATAGACAAAAAATATCCTCGATCTCTCCGTAATTCGCTGCTCATTGAGATTACGAGATTAAAGTCGTAAATTCACAATTATGAGAATAAACTTGTAGTAATACAAGATTAAACTTTCGATTGAAATGACGTGAATAAACTCAAAATAGATTGAGAATAAATTCGATTACATTCAGTCACAGCCTCATCCAACCACGATGCACCACAAAGAGCCACAGGAGATAAACAGCTAGTCCATGATATAGATATAGATGATATAAATAATATAAATGTAGTTATACATTTTCATGCCTCACTTATATAATGTTAAAATCTTGGGCAACTATGCACAATAATTCCAGTGCAATAATATTAATACATATACTAATATTGATCTTCCATCTTACATTCCAGTGTTCATGTTAGTTCTCACTCTCCAGTGTTCTGCATTGTTTTAAAGACTATAATCACACTCTTGATGTCACTCAAATGAGGATGGGTTCCCCTTTTGAGTCTGGTTCCTCTCAAGGTTTCTTCCTCATAACATCTAAAGGAGTTTTTCCGGGTCACAGTCACAATCACAATGGCTTTTTTTTTTTTCACTTTAATTTTTTCCTGTGAGTAACTGCAAGCCAACAATTTCCCTACTGGATCAATGAAATATTCTGATTCTGATTAATTGTTTGTTCGAACACCATGTTTCAACACTAACAACACTTACAAATTAATAATAATGCATAGTTTATATAACACCATTCTGCTGATATGCTACATACACGGTAAAATAATTCCTACTACATAATGACTTTGGGAACAATAAAAAACCCCATAATCCTCCATTCCATTATAGTTTAACTACAAATAAAAATAAACCCATAAGCCAAAATATTGTTCATCTCTCCCAAAGATTTTAAATGAAAAGCAATATACTGAAACATCACAAACCGATCCTCCCTAAATTAAGTTCCCAGGCTGAAACCTGTTGTTTCTGCCTGACAAGTCCTCCATCCATATTGAAAAATGCCTGTTTGGTAGATTAATGAGTAATGGCTACATGTGGAGGAGTCTTCTAATATATTTGAGCGAGTTCCATTGTCATACCATTGGCTTTGCCATCCTAAACTGTGCACTGTTTCCAAAGACAACCCACTCATGGGAACTCGAACAGCGTTATTTCCCACTGCCTGGGAGTACTACCTCAGAGTCTAAATTTATCACCCAGGTTTGAGTCACACTCAAAAAAACACACAAAAAAAGAAAAGCTGATTGTTTTGAAATCACTAAATCATTGGTGCACTTTTGGCGCTGTCATGAACTACTCTCATGATTGACTGGGAAACTTTATAGCAAATGATAATGCATGTGGTCTGGATGTGAGACACTGCACAAGAGCTTGCATTCTCTCCTTGGAGGTGAGCAGCAATTGCTATTGCTCTGTGCTGAACAGCTGTCCACGGTCAAGCCACAAGAATTAATGATCTGCAGACCCGTTTACGGGAAAAAAAAACAAGGAAAATAGATGCTTTGCTTTAATTAAACACGGGAGGGGGGCAGATCGGTGAAGCGTTCACTCTGAAAATGTGCACTTGAGCCAAAGTGGCAGCCTCCTCGGAAATAAATTGCTTCACACCGCTCTTTCCAGAGACGCGAACGGATACGGAGGAAGGCGTCCTTATTCTCTTCACATGTGCGTGTTACGTGAAAAAAGAAAAAGGAGCCAACGCAACATGTCTCAAACATGAAGCTGCGCTCTGTTGGATTCTTAATGAGACCTGATTATGGGAAGTACATATTAGTTATGCAATTCAAGTGGCTTCTAGAGGAAAAACCTCAACATACTACGTTGGACCTGTAATAAGGCGGAAAATTCGGTTATGGGGTGGTTAATGAGTTCATCAGCGAATGGGCTGGACCGTGAAAATGTGGTCATACAAAAGACAAACAAAATATGTTGTGAAAACGTCGCGTAGAACTGCTTCTGGAACATCTTGTTCCTCTGCTGCCTTCGTCACGATTATCGAATAACACAGAACGCCAGGTCTTACTTCAAGTTTTATATAGCACATTCACAAATTACAAAGCGCTTCACGAAATGTAGGAAAAATCAAAATACACACATTTAAACACACAAATAAAACAACACAAGGGTCCCAAATCGCAATTTCCCTGCTTCGAAAGCTAAAAAAAAAAAAACTTTAACTGAGACCTGTGTATTGCTTTTAAAAAACAATAAAAAATGTGTTAAAAAATCCTTTGGATACTTCGATAACCGATGAAAAGAGGACAAAACCGGAGTGACGTGATCCCTTCTTTTCGTGCCAGTCAAAAACCTACAGTAGCTGCGACATTCTGCACAAGCTACAAGCGAGGTAGTTGCCGCTGACAGATCCCTGGAGACACGGAGAGAATTACAGTAATCTCGTCGTGAAGTGAAAAAGTGTGAATAACAATCTGCAAAACTCAGAAAAGGAACTACATATAAGGGGTTTATTATTATGACCTGCATACAATGTTGCACAAATATAAAAACACACTTTTCCAAACCATTGACACTGTTTCAATGAAATCTTCTCTCCATCGATGTCTCGTTTTTAATCCTCTTTTAATATCCACTTCTATCTCATTGCAAAGCTCTTTAGGTTGTGAATCTGTATGTCCTTTACGTGAGTCAGCCACAAAGGTTTTGGTAAAACCAGGTCTATAGCAGGAGATCTTCCACTCCAACCCATTTAAACCATATCTTTATGGAGCTCATATTGGGTACATGGGTAGTGTCATGCTGGATCAGTTTTGGGCTTCTGAGTTCAAGTAAAGAGAAAATTTCATGCTTCTCCATCCAGAGACATTGTATATGTGATAACAGTTGGGGGAAGAACCGCGTAGGTCAGGTGTTACAATACTTTTGTCTATATATTGCAGGGGTTCACAAGGTTTTTCAGCTCAAGGACCACTTAGATTATAGAGACATAGAGCAGGAACCCCCTGATACAAAATGTGTCAAACATAGCCACTGATATTATATATGAGCAAATCATAATAAGCTGGTTATATTATGTTAAGACAATTAAAACGATGTCATTGTTGTACACGCATCATTGTCTTTCAACAAAATTTATGCATCATAACAAATTTTTACAATTTTCACAATCACAATTTATCAAGTTGTTCACAGTTTTATATTCTTTTTAAAGATTTGCAGTTTTATACATTTTTTTTTCTTTTACTACCAGGTGGACTTTCATACATTTAAGTTCCGCTTTAAGTTTAATAGAACTTTAATGTAATAATTATAATATTTTTGAAATTGAATATCTTTTCTTTGATGTTTTCACCCATGTTTATTGTAATTTTTTTAAACCCAAAAATTATTATTTGTGATTCAATATTAATTAGCGGACCCTCTGCAGGACCCTCTAGGGTTCACGGACCCCCCGGGTTGAAGACCACTTGATATAGTGTATACATCACAAGAAAACTGAAAAACACCCATAAAAAAAACGGTGATAGCCGAAAAAGCCGCCAGCACCCGACACAGACACCGAGAACAGAGCCAAGCTGATCTCAGATGGCGTGCAGCACGGTTGTTTTCTTTAATTACATCAATTTAGACTCCAAAGAGAAGGTAGAGAAGATAATACGGCTCTTTCCAAATGTTACGCCGGGTTATTCACGTTTTTTTTTTTTTTTTACGTTTCACATCATTTGTTAACAACAACGAGGAGTTTTGCTGAAAGAACTGTCACTATGTATTCCAGAAAGCTGAGAAAAACTCTGAATCAATCAACAGACCCCTGAAAGCTCTGCTTAAACCTGATTTTCATTCCATCACCAGGATTCAGCTGAGCACACAGCCTGGAATGGTTCTATGTCATTATCTCACATTCTTTACTACAGGAGCTCCACAGGGATCAGTTCACGGTCTACCTAATTCTTTTCCAATTGGTGAAATCACTGCGCTCTGGAATAAGATCACGTTTTCTCCTGTCAGTTCCACGCTGATGACACACAACTATCCAAGTCTTAGCCTTCAAATAATACAGCTTCCTTTTTAGCATTTCGTCCCAGATTTAGACTCCTCATCAACAAAACAAAGCTGATACCTACCAGTTTAGAAGGTCACAATATCAATCACTTTTATTCCTCATTACTTCTTCATAATTTGGTCAATTTCCAATTTCCACCAGTCTGCTTTATTCTAGCACATGGCACCTATCAAGGAAAGGCAGATGGCCATCATGTGATTCTATGGAGACCAAAAAAATTTTCCTTTTTAAGGTCCTACTCATGTTGAATCACAATATAAGGAAAGCACTTTTTGATACCATACGAGGTGGTATCAAAAAGTTTCGAGGCTCATTCTGTTTACAAGAAAGTACTTATTTACTGTACTATTTATCTACGCTTACACACCATCACCTTCAAAATAGTCCCCTTACACAGCAATACAGCGCTTCCAGCGCTCCTGACACTTCTGAATTGCCTTCTTTTCGAATCCTGTCAAGCACCTTGTGCAAAAATGGAGGAACGTAAAGAAAACAGCGAGGGGCGAGGAGAAGACTCGGGACAAAGAACGCAACGGAAAGTTTCAAAAGTTTGGGATAATTTCAAACTAAAACATAAAGAAAACACAATACAGTGCGTTTATCTTTTTTTTTAAGTAGTATGAAATTGATTTTAATATTTGTAGTTGATTTTTTCAATATATATATTTGCATTTGGAAGTAAGATGCCAATCAAATGCATTAATGGGTTTAGTTTCCACAGATATACTTGTATGCAGTTTTAGCAATAAAAAAAAAAAAAAAAAAAGGAAACTAATTAATTGTCATTTTCGCTTGTATGTTTAGTAGGGGTGTAACGGTACACATATTCATACCAAAGTTTTTTTCGGTACAGGGCTTTCGGTCGGTATGCAATCCTTTTTATGTGCAGCATAAAAAGTCCAACATAGTTAAATTTAAAGTTAGCGCAGTGTCACTGTGGCTACTCGCTCCGTACTGGAAATACTATTTGTTTTGAACCAATAAAGAATCCATAGCACTAGGATGTGTCTAGCGGCTAATGCTAACGTTGATGTTTACAAATGTTAATTATAATAAACTCCGTTTTTTAACAATGACAAGCAATTTTGTTTTTTCCCCCTAACTGTGACTTAAAAACTGAGGTACATACCGAACTATGACATTTTGTGTAGTGTTCCACCTCTAATACTTAATATTGCTCTTTAATAGTGAAAAATTACTTCTTATCTGATAACTCATATTCATTGATGGACTAATTAGTAGAATTTTATATTACTAAAATAATCGATAGATTCTGCCCAAGTGGAAATGCTATAAACCTAACCTTAAATAAAAACTTTTGACAACAATGTTGAGCAAAAAAACATCTACAACAGTAGAAGACTACATCGGTTTCCACTCCTGTGATAAAAGAACAGGAACCCGAGGCTTCAGGAAACACAAACTCACTCAATCTTGAAAGCTAAGGTTGGAATCATACCAGGCGACTTTTTTACATGGAGTTCAACATATAAAAATAGTGTAAATAGATTAAAGATTAGACTTCCATGCGCCAGAACGATAGAGACACAGATGGTCAAGCAATTCTAGACCACCGGCAGAACAACATGTCCACAATTATGATCTGTGTAGCAGATTGATTCACTTTTTCACTCAAAGTGACAGATGGCACATGCCAATTTTACTACAGAGGCAGATTTCTACCAATACTGTATTGGTTCAGGATGATTTTCTGTGGACAGCTGGTTTATATTAGAGAAGCTTCATTATCACACATCAAAATTAATGTTCTAAGAAGAACAAACAGGACATAGATGTAAGCAATCGGAAAAAGTTCAGTGGACCACATTTTAAAGCTCTCTAGGAACAGGCCGGTAATGGAACTGCACAGGCATTTACGATATGTTTATTTATTTTAGTTTTGTTAAAAGATGCTGTAGTTCCTCCTCTGGGTATATTCACAGTGCTCAGGTCGACAATTCACTACATTTGACAAAATTGTTCTTAAAATTGAATGAATTTTTAATGAATGTCCAGGTAGCTCTGGTCATTCGGTCACGAATATAAGTTAAGTTGTTCCCTTATAAACAGCTGTAAGAAATAAGTTTACGAAGAGAAATTGAACAAAGTGGAAAACATTACAATGAGAAAAAGAGCGACGAGTTTATAACAGCTTTATTATTAATAGAGATGTGGCAATGAGATGCGATTCTCACACACACATCATTTTAATCTGTTTCTCTAAAAACAATTTCATAAAATTCATTCAAATAAATGTCATTGTTGCATTATTATTTCTCTGCATATGATTAAGAGCTTTATTTATTATTGGCTAAATCTGGTGACATATGTCTTCAACTTAACCCTTTTCTTTTGACGTCAGATGATACTACAACCAATAAATAAGCGGAAAAATACAGTTTTCTGTAAAAGCGATAAATTGAGGGACGACGGTACAACTTTATGGATCACAACCAATTACAAACAACCCACAGGTCTTTCAGCTGTCTTAAACACACACACACACACACACACACACACACACACACACACACACACGCGCGCACACACACATGCACAGCTTTGATTAAGTAAATAGGGCTGTAGGGGTAAACACACCTGATCACCCCAGAGACAGTATAATGTAATCTTCTGCTAAACCTCGCCATGTCGTCTGAATTAACCTCTAACATGAGCCAACGCACCAGGATACAGTCACATGTTTAAAATATGGGATGCAATGGGACATCTGGGTCTTGCGAAGCACTGATGATAACAAATCAACGAGTTTTCCTAATGTATCTCCAAATATAAACCCCAGAATGTGTTATTTCTTTTTTCTTAATAAGTGTTTCATTAAAGTCAAGACCAAAAAGCAAAACCTAGCAACCCTGAATTCTAAAATTACAATCAGACATACAGACAGACGGACAGACAGACAGACAGACAGACAGACAGACAGACACATTGTCATTGCATAGTACATGTACACAGCAACAAAATGCAGTTTAGCACCTACCAGATAAATAAAACTGTTATAAAATAAATGCTTAATTTTTTTTTCAACCAATATGAGCTTTAATATACACAATGGTTTACAAAAATACAAAAAATTCACTCATATAATCCAAACCCTTTCATAAATGATCATGAAAACCAAAGGTCATGGCTGTGTAAGTGAATTGAGAGAAGAAAATAAATAAATAAAAAAAGGATTGTGGGTAAGCACCTCATCTAATTTACTCCTGCTCCCCATCCTCCTGCCATCTGGGCTTGATTAACTCCCTGAATCAATTCCCAGGTCAGTTCTAAAGCAACATGGTCAATATAAAGTCCGGCACATTGTAGCAGAAATCACACCAAAAATAGAGCCGTAAATCAGCGAGGAACAAAAGTCGGGGCAAATTATGTTTTTGCAGGAAATATCTACCATTCGCCAGTGCCTGTGTCCTTATTAAGGCAAAATCCAGTGCATCCACCCTAAACTGAGCCCCGGGATTTGAGTTACACTCGGTCAGAACGCGTTTGCAGATTTACAGATGTGAATTTCTGGGTGAGTGTGGGAATATTTACGCTGATGCTCATAAAAACGCGAGATCCGGTCATTCGGTGCAAAACGGTAAATCCAACTCGCTCGCGTTGGTGGAACGGATGTCAAAGAAATGAATTTTGGACGCTGGCATCGAGTAGCGCCCGAGAGACAATCTTCGTGTGCGATGATTATGACATTCATGTGCTCGTAAAAAGCGTGCGTAGAATTGAGTAAAGGATTTCAGGCTGCAGAGCATCTGAACGGCTCCGTACACAAGCTGAATGCACCAATCTCGAACCTGCTGCAGATGTAGACGTGCAGGACATGATTTCTCACCCAAAACCAATGTCTTCATAAGATAAATAAAGTATTCTGATTGGATACTTTAATACTGATTTAAAAAGAGTTTGTGGACACCTGACTATAAGCTTCATATGTGCTTTTTGAACATCCAATTCCACAGTGAGTCCACATTCACTGTTACTTTAACCTCCACTCTTCTGGGAAGATGTTCCACTAGATTTTGTGGAGATCATTCAGACACAAGAGTGTTAGGAAACTCAGGTACTGATGTAGGTGAGGTGAGGAGGCCTGTGGTTCAGTAAACGTTTATATCGATCCATAAACACATTTGAGGTCAGAGCTCTATAGCAGACAACTCAAGATATTCTACTCCAACCCATGTGAAGCATCTTCATAGAGATCATGCTGGAACAGATTTGAGTCTCCTGATTCAAGTGAAGGCAAAATGTGATACCGCATCCAAACACATACCAAACAAGTGTGTACCTCCAACTTTAAGGTACCTCACAGTTTGGGGAAGAACCACACAAAGCAACAGTTTGGAAATGTCAGGTGTGTTTTTTTATTTATTAAAAAAAAATATTTGTAAATATTATATTTTGTATATAGCAAGGGTGTCACGTTTTTGTATGCATACACACACACACACACACACACACACACACACACACACACACACACACACACACACACATATACACATCTGTAATACCCAAACAGGGTCTAACAAATGTGAAATATTTATTCAAAATGTTCCATTTATTTAATTTTATATAATCAATTTCATTTGTGCCAATTGAATTATTACAAAATGTAATCGATATAATAAAATAGTGTATTTTATTTTATTTCATTTCATTCATTCTATTTCATTTTTATCAATTTTATTTTTACAATTTTACAATATATATTTATATATTATTTATCCAAGCACACATTTTATTTGAAACTGTTCAAAAATGTCAAATGTTGATGTTCACAAAGGTTAATAATAATAAATTGCATTAATAAAATTTTTTATGTTATATTCCCCAAAATCATTTTTTAGTTCTAGTGAAGGGAAATCTATAAACTGTAGCAAACAGAGATAGAATTCTATACAATTCTGCACCATCCATCTTTGGATGTTTAGATGCGATGTTGGGGTGCCTTGCGCTTAATTAGCATGCTAGTTCGCCATATGTTAACAAATAGTTTTTTCTTGTTGCCTATTTACGTTTCCTGGCAAATAAAACAACGACCAGGCATCAGCCTGCAGCTTTTACTTGCCTCATGGGCTAGCTAATGAATTCCTGATTTATCCAACCGTAAACCTAGCGTTGAGAAAGAAGAAGCTAAATATATCAATCGATATTCATCTCACACAGTGGGCTGAATATATTCAAATAACTAATCAGATCTTTCAGTCTAAAATTCATGTCTCAGGGCTGTTTTTTGTAGGGTTTTTTTCTTTTACTTTTTGCACCGTGGTGAACTTGCTAGGATGCTAGGATGCTAGGATGCTAGGTGTTTGTCTTTCTCTGCTGCAAAAACACCTTTAATCAACAACCTGTGTGTGTCTGAAAGACACACCAACTGTCATGTTGGTGTGTGGAGCTTTGTGTGCATTAGGTATAATAATATATTATATGTTATATAGTATATTATACTATATACACTTTACTGACAAAAGTATGTGGAAATCTAGCCATAGGATTTACATGTGCTTTCTGATCATTCCACATTTAGTCCCCTATTTGCTGTTATAATAAGATCCACTCTTCTGAGAAAGTGGTCCACTAGATTCTAGTCAGGTACTGATAAAGTTGAAGTAAGAAGTGTGTTGTCAGCGTTCCAAATCTTCCCAAATGTACTCTATTTCATTCAAAGCATATATTTATGGAGCTAGCTTTGTGCACAGGGGCATTTTTATGCAAGCAAAAATCAATTTTATACGTTTACTGCAGCTATAACATAAATTCCTAAGTTAATTTTAGTCATAACATCGGTGAAAACAGGAAGTAACTTGTCTCTCGGACAGTCCACATCGATAAATCTAGCTGTAAAATGATAAAACTGTGCAGCATGTCGCATTTTATTCTTGCTGCAATGCACTATATTAACTATTTCACCACTGTGGTAATCATGTTAACTATAGGGACCAAATCGACGTGAAGAACATCTGAAAGCTGTTGCATTCCTCGTTTTAATTAAAGCAAAATGTAAAAAAAAAAGGTTTAATGAACACTGTTAGCAGTGAAGCGCCTGAGGCACAGTGACAGGATGAGCTGTATGTAAGCTCAGGCCCTGAGGCATGCCAGAAAGTGTCATTAAAAAAGAGTGAAGAGGAGTGTATGTGTGTGTGAGTATAGGAATGCGTGTGTATGTGTGTGTGTGTGTGTGTGTGTGTGTGTGTGTGTGTGTGTGTGTGTGAGTGTTTATTAAAAAGCTGACTAGCATTTTTACCAGCTTTTCCCTCACTGTCTTTAATTTCCTAACCAGCGCCATCTTTCTGCATGACGGAGCGCATGTCATGGCACACCGAACACTAGAATCAAACACACAAACTGACACACACTCGTGCACACACACGTGCGTATGCTCTAGAGATCAGCTGATAGAGCAGGCAATTACACAGGATCGACACTGAAAACGAAAGAAAATGTCTCATTACCACTTGATCGGCTCGAGCGCGAGACACTACAGAGAGAGAGAGAAAGAGAGAGAGAAAGAATATGAAGTAATAGAAGATTTGTGAGAAAGAACGATGCGTGTCTTCAATCTGACACTTCGTGGCCCGATCGCGGCGTTATGTCATGGGAAAAGAGACGAGGCGATATTCTCAACAAGGATTTGAGTGCTGTTTGGTCTTAATTGGATAAAGAGGGTCAAATCAGCACTGTAATTATTCACAGTCGTCGCGTCTCACAAACCGTGCTTCGAGTGACGGCGATCTGTACTTCTAAAAAGGTATAAAATGATTAAAAGATGAGCGGCAAATGTGGTTATTTTATTCAGTTTTTCTTTCTAATCTATATTTAGGAGCAAAGCTTTCCTAAAAGCCAAATTCTCCACAGCTCAAAAACGTACCCCAAAAAACAGAGTCTAGGCCATTTTGTATTATTCATTCGGGAGAGCCTACTGAGTTTTTTTCTTTCATTCTTTTTTTTTCTTTTTATAACAAGCCTCTCCTACGCATGTTTTCATGAAACAATGCACTAGCATACAAGTCGATTAGCTCAAGAAAAACAGCAGGACCTGGAACATTCTGCCAAATATATAAAACCTCGTGCATAGCAGCAGTTTGTCTGCATGATGACAGCCAGTCGTGGACCAAAACATTACAGTGTGCCAAATCTATCAAATAAATCTACAAGAAGTCAGCCCTACTTTGGCAAACATGTCTGACAGGAAAAATCCAGGGAACACTTTTCTGGGGCTCTCCCCAACTAAACTATGGTGTGAACCGGATCAGGTTTGGAAGCGTTTGTTCTTCTGATTGCTTCAATTGATTACGCTGGTTCCACTAGGGAGGTTCCACTAGCTTAGTGTTTAAGGCAGTGAAATTTGGATCTAAAGGTCATGAGATCAAATTCCAGCCACACCAAGCTGCCAGTCTCAGGCCCCAGAGCAAGGCCCTTGTCCCCATAGCTGCTCAGTTGTATGAATGAGATAAATATAAGACGCTCTGGATAATGGCGTCTGCCAGATGCCGTAAATGCAGATGTAAATATACTGATGATGACGGGAAACGCGTTATTACAGAGAGTAAGGAATATGGAACATGTAAATAATATGTAAAACTGCCAAACTTTACAATTTGAAAGCATCATGAGAAACTTGACAGGCGAAAGTCTTCTTACACCGATTAGGCATAACATTATGACCACCTGCCCCGTCCCCTTTTGCTGCCAAAACAGTCCTGCCTCAGTATTAACAAAATTAACTTCTTTAGCAGTTTGAGCTACAGGAGCTCGTCTGTTGAATCAGACCACACGGACCAGCCTTCGCTCCCCACGTACATTAATAAGCCTCGGCCGCCCGTGACCCTGTCGCTGGTTCACCGCTGTTCCTTCCTTGGACCACTTTTGATAGATTCTGACTGAGAACATCCCACAGGAACATCCAGCAGTTTTGGAGATGCTCTGACCAGGTCGTCTAGACATCAATATTTTTTCAAAAACTCGTTTAAATCCTTGCGCTCACCCATTTTTCCTGCTTCTAACACGTCAATTTTGAAAACAAAATCTTCACTTGCTGCCTAATAAATCCCACCCACTAACAGGTGGCATGATGAAGAGATAATCAGTGTCACTGGTCATAATGTTAAGTCCAATAGGTGTGTACAAGGACAGCTCTAGATGTTCCTGCACCACGGCATAATGTACACCCCAGTTCCACAATTGTTTGTACTGTAAAAACAACAAACTGACCACAGTCAGTTTATATATAGGATGCAAATTGAATAAAAACAGGGTCTTTTTTTGACAATCAGGTTTGTGGACACCTGATTAAAAGATTTCCATGTGTTTTCTAAACATCTTATCCTGCAATTAGCTCCCATTTGCTGTTCTAATAAAAGATTTAGTTCCACTCAATTTCAGAGTGTGTTTGTGGAGATTGGTGTGAGATTTGTTCAGCTACAATGGTGTTAGTAAAGTCAGGTAGTGATGTAGGTGAGG
This sequence comes from Silurus asotus, assembly GCA_024362625.1. NCBI lineage: Eukaryota > Metazoa > Chordata > Actinopteri > Siluriformes > Siluridae > Silurus > Silurus asotus. The sequence continues at coordinate 2,619,231 of MU551630.1, forward strand.
TGAGGAGGCCTGGGGTGCAATAGGGTTGAGGTCAGAACTCGATAACAATATAGGTCACTCAAGATCTTCCATTCTAATTTATGTCTTAATGGAGCTGAAAATAGAACATGTCTCGGTCTCCTAGTTCAAGTGAATTGAAAATGAAATGCTCCCACATCCAAAGACACCCTAAAATATTTTGGGGAAGAATTTGATCAAATGTAGGTATCCCAGTACTTGTCCACATAGTGTATATATAATATATTCAATATAGTCTTACACTAGATTACACAACAAATATAAGATATTATTAAAACTTTTGTTTTACTAATTTCAAGCTTTGATGTGTCTATTTGTAACTGGCAGATGTTGAGTTTCTTTATAAAAACAATTAAAAAATTGTCAAAGAAATTCTACGATTTAAGTTCCTACATTTAATAATCTTGCTAATTTTTTTACGGTGTTCCCTGTTTAAACATATTTCGACCATTTGATTCATCCTGACCTGGACTTGATCCACCATCATGGTAGATTCACTGACAAGCAGAGTTCGAGTTGAATGTTTCCGACTCACCTCGTGCTAGATGGCTTATATCACGAATGAGATCGGGGAAGGACACCTTCTCGTCCTCGTTAAACACGATGTGTTCGGCCGTCATGTTCTTTTCTCTCATCTCTGTATACGGCCCCTCCACGGCGAAGTAGCACGGCCGATCGTCATTCTTCTGGTCGTGGAACAGGAACAATGCATGGTTTTGCCAGCCAAAGTCTCTGTGCATCTTCAGAACAAACTCACCCAGTTTCTCGTGTGTTGGTCCTGTGTTTGTGATGGAAGAGTACAAGTTAAAGCCCATCGCTGGTGCACCAGCAGTCACCATGGGCACCTCCCAGTGTGTGGTGAAGCGGGCAACCGGGGAAGACGCGTAGTCACAACCTGGTCCAATGAAAGCCCAAGGGTCATGGGCGAACTTTAGGTCCACGGCCACTAGGGGTGCCACCGAGTCGGAGCACAGACCCTCCTTGTTCTCGCTGTTGCTGAAAACGAGGCGCATGCGGTAACCCGGAAGCAGCGTAGGGTCTGAATTGACCTTCTCGATGGCCAAGTTTAGAGCAGGACCCACGCGAGGCCATGCCCATGGGTACTCTGTGTTATGGAGGGGCAAGATAACAGCCAGGGTGATGTTCTTAGTAGTAGGCGAATCTCCATGCTGAGGAACCATCTCCAGTTCCACAACTCCCAAAGAAACTCCGCTGAGCAGAACCAAAAGGGGCAACCACAGTGATCCCACCATCTTCAGCACCTAAATTCCTGACATATAAACAACACATTTAAATTGTTATAACACTTTAAGAAGAAAACAATCATACAACCAAATCTGAGCGTGATCTGACCATTGAATCAACAGACAAACCAACATCCTGACAAATTTTTTTATTTTGAACATAAATACGCCGCACCTGTCTATAACCCGCACCTGTCTATAAGCCTCACCTGTCTATAAGCCGCAGGTGTCTACACTGAAACTAATGAACTTTACACAGGCTTTAACGAAAGACAGTGTCTGTTACACGGCTTGTATCTAAACAGTAGCCTAACAAGAAAGTCATTGTTCACTGTCTTCCTCTTTCCTTTCACAAAAATTTCTCTTGGGAGTTTTTCTTTAGGCATTGTCGTGGGTTTAAAAATCGCCATCGGTGAAGTTTTTCTCCCGATGCCGTGCAGCTCAGAACACAGGTGAAGTGTTTTTTCATGCCTGGTTGTTTTCAGTGTGACGAATGAGTCGCATTTCCTGTAGACAGTCCGAGTGAGCGGCAGGTCAAACATCAGAGGAACATCATCCATATTTATGATGTGGTGCGGCCCGATTCAGTGGGAGCGTATCTGATTTAATATAAAGAATTTTATTGGTTCACCTGAACCCATTCGGCAATTCCATTGGTCTAATGTTATGGGGTTCAGTTTTTTTGGCTTGAAGTTTGTGAAACCGGGAAAAACCCAGGAAAAATCCATAAATTAGCTGCTTAATTGTTTAAGCCGCGGGGTTCAAAATGTGGGGAAAAAATAGCGGCTTATAGTCTGAAAAATACGGTACATGCATAATATTTTACCATATTCAGATTATCTAGTAAAATGAAAGTGAGTTTGATTTAACTTAAAAAGAAATCATGTAAAAATATACTTTAAGGATCTGATTTTAAAAAATGGAGACACAGAGTTTTATAAATGAAGACAAACAAACAAGAGGATATACAAATTTGATGAAAACAATCCAAAGGTGGGATTTACACCATTAAATACAACATACTGTACATCTGGACATATAATACACAGCAATGTCTAGCCTTTATGATCAAAATATTAGTATTAAGAATGTTAGTATTCTCCTGTAAACTAACCCTGTGGTATTGTATAACATTGTTATTTATTACAATATCTCAAAATACATATTTTATGCTGTAGAGCCCTTTTGTGGACCTTTTATAGATTTCCAGGTCATATTCTAAAGCTGGACTACTTCTTGTTGTTAATGCTAAACTAGTTTATTCAACACTATAGGAAGACATTCATCATTGTACGTAGCCTGTCAAATGTTAGGAAACACTTCATCTTTCATTGTTTTTTAAAAGACAAATGCATGTTCCTTTTGTTTCTATGCAACACACCGGCCCATTTAACGATATAAATATTTACTTTGAGCAAACAAATATTTAAATGTACAGATGTTACTTTATTTTCATTACAAAAAAATCCTCTTTCAGCATGATTAAAAGCTTTTCACACACTTGGGATCATGACAGTTCCTTCATTCAAACATTCAGCTAAAATACTTTGCTAAATAAATGTGTTCTTTCTGATTGATCCACTTCATCCCAGTTCCTCCCAGTTCATCTCTGAGCAGTTTAATAGGATTTAGGTGCAGTGACTGGGCCATTCCATGATAGATAAAATTCCAGTCGACTGTTTGCGCTTTAAATGACACCTACAGATGTATGCTTTGGGTCGTTGTCTTGTACTATGGTGAAGTTCTGACATAATTGCATGGTGTTGAAGTATGGAATGGTTGCCATGTTTGTTCCTTTCACCCAGAATAAGCCTCCAACCTTCCCTGCTCCTAAACAACCCCACTACATTAAGCTTCCACCTCCATGTGTGACTGTGGGGGGTGAGGCAGGCTTCTAGCACCTTCTCCGATGTTCTCCGTCTTACATAAGCTCTTTCTGTTAGAGACACAAATGTCAAATATCGACTCATCTGTCCACAGAACTTTCTTTCAGTCATTCACTGTCCAGTTTGGCTTTTAAAATTGTTTGTCAATTATAAACAAAATGAACATACTTCTGTCTCAAAAACCATAAATGATGAGTTGTTTCCACACTTTTTCCACACTGTAAGTGTTTAAAATCAATAGGGTCGATTGTAATTCAGCACGCAGGAGTGTTAATTCAACAACTGATGTCTGTTCAGCATTAGGAACAGATTTCCAACATAACAATAAGGAAATGTAATTAGAAAATGCGACATGATTTGCTGTATAATAAATAGTTATTTGACAGCTTTTGGCTACAAGAAGGAACAGTGCGAGAAACACACTTTGGAGTTTGGTCCCCAAAAACTATATTACTTATTAATAATTATATAACACAGATTTAATGTGAACTCTTTCCATTTAAAAAAAATAAAATAAAAAATAAAATAATAAAATAATAATAATAATAATAAAAATAATAATAATAATAATTCATTGCTTAGACCCCTAAAATATAATAATAAAAAAATTAAAAAATAATAAATATATTTTTTTAGGCTAAATATAAAACTATAATGATATAATAATAATAATTAATATTATTATTATTATTATAATCAACTCTATAATTGCATATTGGTTGTAAGAACTCATTTGACCTTGTATAACAAAATGTTATTACGTCATAACTCATTCTAATTTTTATGCATTATTAAGATTTGATTTTACCTGATTTTCAAGGTTCAATCCTGGATCCCAGCAGGTGTGTGTGTGTGTGTGTGTGTGTGTGTGTGTGTGTGTGTGTGTGTGTGCGTGCTTGCGTGGATTACTCGC
>MU551630.1:2623967-2635846 GCA_024362625.1 Silurus asotus
TATATATATATATATATACTTTTTTTCATTTTTTTAATAACAGAACTTCAGATTTAATTTGAAGTTGCAGTGTCAAAAGAAAATGTGTGTGTATATGTGTGTGTGTGTGTGTGTGTGTGTGTGTGTAGGTTATTGGCCTTCTACAGAAAACCTCGTCCAGGTTTACTTTGAATATAAACAAACAAACTAACAACCAATAAATAACCGAATGATTTAAAAAATATGTTTAAAAAGTAATTTAAAAAAATATTATTTTAGTAATGTGTGTGTTTGTGTGTGTGTGTGTGTTTGTGTGTGTGTGTGTGTGTACATTCAGAGAAGTTATGTATATGTATATGTATATTCATTTCAAGTTGTCTTGAACTTTGAACTTTATGTCTTGCCTGTTCATGTAGCATGCCCTTTGATAGTGCTTTCAGTAAGAACTGTAGTGTTGAACAAACTCATATCTTGTTAAACAGTGTTGATATGATAGTTAAGTGTAATTTATTATTCATTTTTTGGTCCCATATTAAACAAAAGAAAGCGACTTGTTTTCTGACGCTGTTTAACTGTTTGGAATTTTTGCTCCTTGGTCCCTTGTGACCTGGGGCGTTTTAATCACCCGCCTCTCTTCCTTTTCATTGTTCTCTGTTTTCCCGGACTCTTCCACTCAATTAAAAGGTGCTATTTTGGTTGAGTCCATTAAGCTTTTATTGGCTCCTGCTGTCCTCTCCTTCGTCTCGACCTCCTCCTTTCGTCCCTCCTCCAAACTCCTCTGTCTTTCCTCCTGTTTTCTTTTTTTTGCCAACAGCTCATTTTGCACCATCCTCACAACACCGAAGCACTTTTCCTAACGAGTTACCCGTGGATCAATATGGCCGAGGGAGTGGAGAGAGGCAGGAGCTCGTTTCCCGGATGCTCCACACCAGCGAAACCATGCTGTGTGACAAAAAAAAACCCACGGGTCACATAACCGGCCGTAAATAACACTGCTTTGTGGATGGGAGGACGCCTTCCCTTGTTCCCCTTTAACACCCCCAACCCCCCCACCCCAAATGACCTGGACATGCTGACCACTTCCACTGTCTGCTTATCCTGTATCCTTTGACCTGCTGACTTCCCCCAATCTACACATATGCATACATCCCATCATACCATTACTTCAGAAAAGAAAAACTAAAGGTCATTTGCCTTCATATTAACATGAAAAGCATTTCGATTCGCTTATAAACCCACTTAAGAGCTACAAAATACAGAATAGAGTATGCAAGTATAAAATAGGATCTCTCTCCCTTTCAACCCCCAACCACTTCCTGCTCGCTAATGCTGTACCTAGTCCACCTCGTCCTACACCCACCTCTGCACAAGTTACTCATCCACACAAAAAGCCTGTACGTTCATAATTTATGTGCTACACATTTTTAAAAAAATGGTCTGATGTCATTTGTTTGCAAACGCCAAGCCACAAAACAACAGTGCTGGGATTTTAAATTGTTCCTCCAACACAGTCCTAAAAGGCTCAAAAGGTTAAGTTAGGGATCCTTGGGCATGGAGTCAGAAATCCAATCAAAATTAAATCAAATTTTATTTGTCACATACACATTCATACAGCGTACAACGCATAGTTTCTTACAACTGTCCAACATTTATATATGTTAATAGAAAAAAAAATTGAATATAAAAACATCAAATAAATACAAATACAGTATAAAGAGTATGTAAGTGTAAAGTGTTTGGACGTAGGTTTCATTTGTATTAGAGACCTGGGATCCTGTAAAACCCAGGAACACATTTTTCTGAGAGAGAAGAGTAATGAGTCAAACGGGAGTTTATTGGAGGCTCAGAAGGCACTGCATGGCACAATTACTGCATTCAATCAGCTCAAGCTACTGCCACGGTTCCTGCGTCCTGATAACCTCTGGGAATGGGCAATGGTGGAATTAAATTGAAACAGTCATGTGCAGACCTAATACAATTAACTACTTCAATTTTTTAATAACACTTTTTAAACATTTAAACAAGTGTTCTCATTTTTTGCTATTACGGTCAATATTGCTATATAGCGATAATTGAAAAGCAGCTCCAACTTTTTCAATACATGTCAAAACTTCACAAAACCTTTTCCTTTTTCCTATAACCATACTCTATATTTAAATTATTGGTCCTTGTGCCATAATTCGATCAGTTTTTTTCTATTCATCCATGAAAAGACCATTCCTACATTGAGATATAGTGGTGGGAGCATCATGTTCAGCATTCCCCCTAAACTCTTGGTTGCATCCCAATTTGATTTTTAAAACCTCTTCAACCTTTTTAACTTTTTTACATGGTGTGTTAACGTGTGCAGGGAAAAACTCCATGCAGCCAATGATCAAGTTACTTCTGGCTTCATTATTTACAACCAAATTTAAACACTTATGCACACCACATAAACTGATTTCAGGATATTTTTGCGCCATGTGCCATGTACCATGAACCCGGTCTGCGTAATAAAGTATAAACATTTTTATAGCATTTTAGGTAAGGACAATGATGTTTGAACGCTTTCCAAATGTTGCGATAATGTTTTTTGTATAAATTGTTTGCATAACGTTCCTTTTCAGTTGGTGGAATGTTATCAATAATATTTTTTGAAGGCTAACAGGGAATGTTGTATGTGGAAGCTAATCACCATGAGAAGATAATTCCTATCATGTTCAACATTCATCCTGGATGTTGGGTTGCCAAATTCTTGTCACTTTATTAATGGTTTTCGTGATGCTGTGTGTTTAGGTGCTAGGTTTTTCCAGGAACTGGTGAGAAATAGAGAGAGAGAGAGAGAGAGAGAGAGAGAGAGAGAGAGAGAGAGAGAGAGATTTAAAATCCTGTGACACAGATCACACAGTGGGAAACTCCACGCTGCTGCTGATGTCACTTCTGTTTGCATCAGTTGCAACTAAATATAAAGGGGAGGTTCATTCTTATGCAAGCCACATCCACTGATTTCAAGATATTTGTGTGCCTACTATTCTGCCTACTAAGATATACAAAATGAAATAGCATATCAGGTTAAGAGAACGATGTCTGAACGTTTTCCGAGTGTCACGATAACGTTATTTGTATAACGTTGCCTTTGGTTGGAATGTTATCAAGAATATTTCCACAATGCTTGTTTGTGTCTAACAGGGTATGTTGTCGGAACAATTTAATCACTATTACAGCAGATTTTTTTTTAACCATCACAGGAATGTTATTGTTGGACCCTGGGTAATGTTGTCTGTTAGCTCTCTCTCAGCCACACAGTTGCACTGTAGTCTAACATTCATGTGTCTCTAAGCCATTCCTCTACCTATTCCGTATGCTCCAGCTACATCTCTCGACACAATCCCACACATTCACTCCAGCGCACATTTAATGAGCGTATGCTGTAGAAATCCCTTTTTTTTTGCTTCGCGTTGCTTATAGAAGCAAATACATGTGCATTTTTTTCCCATTACTTTTGCATTCATATTCAGATCAGAATTCGTTTGTTCGCCTATTGATGCTCTCGCGTTCTTCCTTTCCATGTCGTTTATCCATCTTCCTTTTCTTCCCCTTCCCTGACATTTCTGTTTGAAGCCGGCTCTGTTTTCTCTCCGCTGTGCGATCAAGCTGCTGACTGGTCACTGACCTTGAAACGTTAAGAGGCAACCGCACTGAGAGACGAGTGGCACGTGACAAATGCATGGATTTATGATGGTAATTGTGTATGTCTGGGAGTATACCCCCCACTTACACACACACACACACACACACACACACACACATACATGCAAGTGAGCGTTTTAAAGTTGTTGCCTGGGCAAATAGTTGATTCGGTTTGTAACCCTGTCTTGTGACTGTGTTCTGATTCATTACAGCAGCGTCGGCGAAATCAGGCTCTCTGATGATGAGATGCATCTGCTTAACATAGTGCAAGTGTGCATGTGTGGGAGGGAGCCATGAGCTTTTTTCTCCATCTCACTTGTTCATTTTCTCTCTAAAAACACACTGTGTTTGGTCGTCGTCCGTTGCCGTTCTATGAGTTTACACCAGGAATGTGTTTTTGTGTCAATCCCTTATCGGTACAATCGCTCAGCGCTTACATCTCTCTCGACCCTCTCTATCCATATGATATCGCTCATTCCTACTCAGCCTCTTAATCCTCTTAGGCAGGACGGTGCAAAAGTCGGATTCTAAGAATACACAGCACACGCGTCAGACGTGACCCGCGGCCCTGTATCCATGAGAGAGTCCTACACACTCCTACAAGTTTCCAATGGCAACCAGTGTTGCAGTCTCCTTAGCATGAAGAAGGGGTTGTTATTCATCGCCGCAGCACGTCCTTGAACATCCCCGTGGCTGAAGCTACATGGTACATAACTCAACCTACATGCTACATGCGACTGAAAGAGCATAGTAAGTGTCTTGGAGGTTGCCAGATATGTAGAATTGTTTTTGATGAAAAAAATATAAACACACCTTTAATACTGTAAAAAAAATAAAATATAAATCAGGCATAGAAAATGCAGACTGTGGATTAAAAAAGGACCCTATTATTGATTATTCAACCTATTATTTTATTATTATTATATATTAAAATCGAGGTCCTGAAATCATGCACATGGGGTATATTAACACACTATTTAAACACACAATTTGCAAATTCTTTTTATTTATTATAATAAAATATATCATATTTTATAAATAAAATGATTTATTTATACATATATGTATTTATTATTTATTTATTAATTAATTGAATACATTTTGTTCATTATGTTTTTATTCAATTGATCTGTTTTAAGAAAGAAAACACACCTATTGTTTACATAAATAATTGCAATTGCATTTAAATGATATTTTTGTGTTTTATGTGAAGGTTATGTGAAGATGCTAGCATGGAGTGAAAGGCAAAAAGGGACCATACTTCTTGATACTGTACTTAATATCAATACCGTTGTGCAACTGTTTTATTATTAATTTTAGTACTAATCCCTGAATGTAACCCAGAGCACCTCAGCAGTAAATGTATCTGGACGAAATGGAGTGAATCGATGGAGACGATTACAATCAGCCAGACACTGAGGTCTCTTCAGAGAGACGGGACAGATGACTGATGAAGGAGGAGACAGCTGTGCTAAGAGAAGCTCAGAATAGCAGCAGAACCAAGAGTGAAGCTTTCCCATGTCTTTATTGTCCCACTGTGTTTGTTTAGAGAAAAAGGAGGCATGTTAATGTTTCCATGAAGATGAGGAATTTTCTACAATTTCTGTTACCTTAGAATTTTTTTTTAAGAAACAAGCTTACACTGTTTAAAATAGCTGCATTCATGGCATGCTCTTGAAATGTTAATGTTGTAGCATACCCCAAAATGTCATTAGCTAGCATGCACAATGACAGCAATTCCATGTTCTAATTTCTTTATTAAGATTGAAATGCTATCCTTCCGATATACAGTGGAACCTCGATACTCGTGACCTTGACACTCGCAACCTCGATAATTCGTGACTTTTCATTTGGAACCAGACTGAGAGTATCTCACGAGAAATCTGATAGTTCACGAGAAGTGGCTCGAAAGTTCATTTTAACAAGTTTGTAGAGTTTGTACTAATAAATGACATTAAAATGTTTGGAAAACTAGTTTATTACTGTATTATTCATTTAAAGTAGTAAATAAAATATTTATGACAAGTAATTCACAATTTTTGTTGCATTTACACTACAGTACATGTACAATTCCACTTGAAAAAGGAACCATCAAATGGAGAGTCAAAATTTCGTGTTTTTTTTGTTACTCGCGTGGGGTCATAGAACGTAACTCCCACGAGTATCGAGGTTGCGCTGTATATGTATCCTTTTCGAAGTGACTTAATCAGAAATTACAGTATCAATAAAAAAAATTTGAAAAAAATAATGAGAGAACTCACTTTTTCCCCTGATCTTTGACATTCTGTTCTTGTGCTATTACAACCTAAAGGGTTCTTTTATAAATGTTCGGTGCTTGTTTAAGTGCTGGGTGAAGACGTAGGTCTTCATTCTTCACTCAGACACAACTATTGACTCAGCGATTCTGAATGGAGGAGTGTCAACACTCTTGATATATGTTTTCCTTGTGTCCTAAGGGACAATGGGTCAATTTGAGCAATGTTTGGGTCTTAACCCTTTCTGACCGCACACTGATGCACCGCACCAGTTCCCTGTCACGATGGAAATCAACCTACTAGAAATTTTCAGTCAGAATAAAAAAATGAATGAATTTCTATCATGTCTATTACAAGATTAGCCAGGACACTGTTGGGTTTCTGTGTGTAGAGTAGAGGGATTGTGTATTTTTGTTTTGGTACAGGGACAAAGTGGACAGCGTGACTAAGAATTAATTTGATAGTATAATCACAATATATTTGTAATCCAATATTTATATCTACTATAATACCGACTATATAAATATATATATATATATAAAAGCAAACTCTTAAAGCACAACGTGTCTACTTTCATATAAACATTTTAAATACAACACCAGAGCAGGACATCGAAAATAAATTTAATGCCAGACACTCCCAAATAAATTTTTTGCTAATAACATCATGGGGATAAGTGTGGACACGTTCATTTTGATCAGTGTTTTTAATCAGATGCGTGAAGGAAACACAGCGTGTGAACGCATCATGGTGAGCTGCTCAGAGCTTTTCAATCACTGAATGTCAAGTAGCATTATGTGAAGCATCGAGAGCGAACATTCAGACCGTCCACTCAATCATTCACGAGGCTTCATGAGTTTTACCGAATGCCCTTAAGATCATATCACAAATTCAACCACTTTGATTCCAGTCACAAGTCACAAGGAGGCCACTAATTACTGATAGCTTTAGCAAAAAAAAGTTAGCTTACTGGGTTTACATTACAAAACATTAAAGGAGCAGTTTGTAATATGTAGAAAACTCGTCTGTTTTTCAGATGACTTACAATTGCAATAAAAGCACTGACAAGGCCTCTCTGTCCTCCACCTGACCCCACTTCTTTGGTTTAATCGACTTCCTCAAGTTACTCTTCAAGGAAAAAAGAATGGGCAATTTTCCAGATTGAAGCAGAGATTATGTCAGGGCCCGAAAATGAAAGAAGTCTGCAATAAAGAGGTACTGTGTTGGAAAAATGTTGGGTTTTTTGGAAAACGTTTTTCATCAAACATCAACATTCTTAAATGGTACTGTTATCACCTATAGTAATTACCGCCAATTCCATTTAAATGACATAATTTTGAATTATTTTGAAAGACTTTTGCACAAGTTTTTATAATTTCATTATTTAATTCATTAATTTGAAAATGTTGTTGAATTAAATTTTATAACAATGGACATTTCATATAATGGACATCAACCCAAAGCAACATTTTGCATTATTATAACAATTTTAGCATCATAAATGTATCCCGTATATTTTTTTAGAACTAATAAGGGGCCCAGTGGCGACAGTGGCAAGGAAAAAAATAAACCCTGAAATGGTATGATGAAGAAACCTTAAAAGGAACCAGGCTTAATAGGGAAACCATTCTCATCTGGTGGCTCCGAATGTCCATTTATTACAGTTCCATCATTGTTGAGGATATAAACTTCACCGATTTGCCATGTGAATGCCAGACTCTTCATGGACAGTGTAGTACTAAACCAATGTAGCAGACTGTTTATATGAATTACAGTCCCAATCCATCTTCATGGATCTTGAGTTGAACCTTCCACAGTAACCTCATGGATCTTTTGGCTGTTCAAGTGGAGCAATAGTCAGCTGCAGTGAGTGGTATCAGGTATGATGTCAGGATGAATCAGGCAGGTTTAGAAAGAAGAAAGAGACTTTCATATAAATCTGTACAAAAGATCTATATAGAGTGTATAGGTAGAGTCATCGGAGGAATGAATAATGTTATTTTTTTGAATGCACTAATAGTAGTGTACATATAATTCATATTTAAAAAACATTTGCATTTAGTCTTGCTGCGCAAACAAATCGCAGCTTCGGAAAGCAGTAGCTCAGTGGTTAAGGCATTAGTCTCTGGATTGAAAGTCACAAATCAATTCATTTAACTGCTTTGCAAATGAATCGTCTGGAAATCATACAGCACTGTGAAGGTTATACACACATTTCGAGAATCTTAAGATCTTTTATAGGCATTGGAAATTCATTCAGGAAAAAAATACATAGAAGAGAGAGACGGGAAAAAAGCGAACATGTGCGATATCTGATATTTTTAGCAAACTATTTTATTTAGTTCAAAATATTTAAAAAAAAATCAAGTGACTGTTCAATGTATTGGATGTCAGTACTGACCACAGGGTCGAGTTTTGCCTCGGTGTGATCGTTGATTAGAATTCTAAACAATTACTCAGTATTATTGATTTAATTATTAATTTATTGAATTAATAAGCATTTTTTTCTTTGTTTAATTCTAGGTATGTGAAAAGGCATTTTAATTATAATTATAAACTGATGGGCTCTTCTCCAAATGCCTTCATTATTAAAAATGATCATATCATTGTAATTATTCAAAAGAAAAGGATGAAAACAAATTTCTGTAACTGGGGTGAAAGGGGTAACAGGGCTGAATGAATGAATGAATGAATGAATGAATGAATGAATAATTAAACGAATCAACTAATTAAAAAATATAGGTAGATCATAACCTTCAATTAACGAGTTGTGGAAAATGGATGTTTCAGGATGTGGTGTCAAATTCACACACACACACACACACACACACACACACACACACACACACACACACACACACACACACACACACACACGCACAAAATATAATTTTCAAGCACTTCATTGATTATTTTTCAAAGTAAAGTGTAGGGTGAAAGTGCTAACGATTTTCCAGGTTTAATTGTTTAAATTCATCTGGAGCCTGCACTTTATCTGGAGTCTGTAACACTTTATCTGTTTAAAACATCTTTTTACTTTTACTTTTACCTTCAGCGTTTGTAAATGTAACACAAATTTCACCCTAATCGACGAGTCACTCATTTCAAGAAATGTGTAGATTTATTCAAAGGTTTTTGAAAAGCACTCTGGGCTATCAGGAAGTCTGTTAGTGCGAAGTAGTGCATTTTTTTATTATAAAAGAAACCAATGCTATTTCACAAATTGTCAAGAAAATGGCTTTTTCAACTGAGTGTAGTAGAAAAAGTGAATACAGCATGCCACAAAAGAGGTTTGTGTGACTGTAACAAGTGAGAGTGTAATTAGTCCTATTACTGTATTCTTGCCTTTCAGTGGCAGGGAGAAGTTTTTAACAAAACCACTCAAGGTTTAGAATTAGCTGAAGCTCAGAAGCAGTGAATGTCAAAATTAAGAGAATGAGAAGAGCCTCATATGTTCATCCATCTGTAATCAGGGATTAGAATCAGTATGATCAGTAGCCAGGTGAAACCAATCCTTAATTCATATCTGAAAAGTACACTAAATACAGTATAGTATAGTGTAGTGTAGTGTAGTATATTATAGTGTAGTGTGGTGTATTATAGTATAGATTAGTGTAGTGTAGTATATTATAGTGTAGTATAGTATAGTATATTGTAGTACAGTATAGTGTGGTATAGTATAGTGTAGTGGGGTGTATTATAGTATAGTTTAGTGTAGTGTAATATAGTATAGTATACTATACTATACTGAACTACAATATACTATACTATCCTATAATATTCTATACTATATTTTAATATAGTATAGTATAGTATAGTATAGTATAGTATAGTATAGTATAGTATAGTATAGTGTAGTATCTCATTGGCCCAGTACTTGTACCCTTTACATTGACCAAATCTAAAACTAATCTAACAAGTACTTTAGTAGTAGTAGTTTACAGAGTAACATAATGGGGATGCAAATGCGTATGCTCACATAAATTGGAGTGGAGTACAGTGTAGTACAGTGTAGTACAGTGTAGTGTAGTGTAGTGTAGTGTAGTACAGTGTAGTGTAGTGTGGTACAGTGTAGTGTAGTATGGTGTAGTACAGTGTAGTGTGGTACAGTGTAGTGTAGTGTGGTGTAGTGTAGTGTAGTACAATGTAGTGTAGTACAGTGTAGTGTAGTGTGGTACAGTGTAGTGTAGAACAGTGTAGTGTAGTACAGTGTAGTGTAATGTAGTACAGTGTAGTGTAGTGTGGTACAGTGTAGTGTAGAACAGTGTAGTGTAGTACAGTGTAGTGTAATGTAGTACAGTGTAGTGTAGTACAGTGTAGTGTAGTGTGGTGTAGTGTAGTACAGTGTAGTGTGGTGTAGTGTAGTACAGTGTAGTGTAGTACAGTATAGTGTAGTGTGGTACAGTGTAGTGTAGTACAGTATAGTGTAGTGTGGTACAGTGTAGTGTAGTGTGGTGTAGTACAGTGTAGTGTAGTACAGTGTAGTGTGGTGTAGTACAGTGTAGTGTAATGTAGTACAGTGTAGTGTAGTGTGGTACAGTGTAGTGTAGAACAGTGTAGTGTAGTACAGTGTAGTGTAGTACAGTGTAGTGTAGTGTGGTGTAGTGTAGTACAGTGTAGTGTGGTGTAGTGTAGTACAGTGTAGTGTAGTACAGTATAGTGTAGTGTGGTACAGTGTAGTGTAGTACAGTATAGTGTAGTGTGGTACAGTGTAGTGTAGTGTGGTGTAGTACAGTGTAGTGTAGTACAGTGTAGTGTGGTGTAGTACAGTGTAGTGTAGTACAGTATAGTGTAGTGTGGTACAGTGTAGTGGAGTGTGGTGTAGTACAGTGTAGTGTAGTACAGTGTAGTGTGGTGTAGTGTAGTACAGTGTAGTGTAGTGTGGTACAGTGTAGTGTAGTGTGGTGTAGTACAGTGTAGTGTGGTACAGTGTAGTGTAGTGTGGTGTAGTGTAGAACAGTGTAGTGTAGTGTAGTACAATGTAGTGTAGTACAGTGTAGTGTAGTGTGGTACTGTGTTGTGTGATACAGTGTAGTGTAGAACAGTGTAGTGTAGTACAGTGTAGTGTAGTGTAGTACAGTGTAGTGTAGTACAGTGTAGTGTAGTGTGGTACTGTGTAGTGTAGTGTAGAACAGTGTAGTGTGGAACAGTGTAGTGTAGTGTAGTGTAGTACTGTGTAGTGTAGTACAGTGTAGTGTAGTGTAGTACTGTGTAGTGTAGTGTAGAACAGTGTAGTGTAGTACAGTGTAGTACTGTGTAGTGTAGTACAGTGTAGTGTAGTGTAGTACTGTGTAGTGTAGTGTAGAACAGTGTAGTGTAGTACAGTGTAGTGTAGTGTAGTGTAGTACAGTGTAGTGTAGTGTAGAACAGTGTAGTGTGGTACAGTGTAGTGTAGTGTAGAACTGTGTAGTGTAGTACAGTGTAGTGTAGTGTAGTACTGTGTAGTGTAGTGTAGAACAGTGTAGTGTAGTACAGTGTAGTGTAGTGTAGTACTGTGTAGTGTAGTACAGTGTAGTTTAGTGTAGTACTGTGTAGTGTAGTACAGTGTAGTGTAGTGTAGTACTGTGTAGTGTAGTGTAGTGTAGTACAGTGTAGTGTAGTGTAGTACTGTGTAGTGTAGTGTAGTACAATGTAGTGTAGTACAGTGTAGTGTAGTGTAGTACAATGTAGTGTAGTACAGTGTAGTGTAGTGTGGTACTGTGTAGTGTAGTACAGTGTAGTGTAGTGTGGTACTGTGTAGTGTGGTACAGTGTAGTGTAGAACAGTGTAGTGTAGTACAGTGTAGTGTGGTACTGTGTAGTGTAGTGTAGAACAGTGTAGTGTGGTACAGTGTAGTGTAGTGTAGTACTGTGTAGTGTAGTACAGTGTAGTGTAGTGTAGTACTGTGTAGTGTAGTGTAGTGTAGTGTAGTGTAGTGTAGTGTAGTACTGTGTAGTGTAGTGTAGTACAGTGTAGTGTAGTACAGTGTAGTGTGGT
>MU551630.1:2635903-2659937 GCA_024362625.1 Silurus asotus
AGTACTGTGTAGTGTAGTGTAGTACAGTGTAGTGTAGTGTAGTACAGTGTAGTGTAGTACAGTGTAAAATAGCAGAAAAGGCTTTTCCTCTTATAGTTACTTCTTTTTCTTTTCACTTCTTATCTGTAAGACATTCTGATACATACTTTTTTCTTCAAAATACTATTTTAATCAAATAAACAATATATTAATATTAAATATTGAATACTCCAGTTATACTCTAAACCAGTTCAAACCTGGACAGTGTCCCCTGCCTGCATTTGGAGTTTATATCATGTGATTGTTTAATTGAATGAAATATTGTTGGCCTGCGTTCACAGCTGAAGCACATACGATCGTTAAACACACGCCTCAAAATGGGGTCCATCTGCACAGACGCAGGACGGTAATTGGGCTAAACAGGGCTTCGAAACACCGCCACGGCCGGTTTAAATGTCCACTTAGGGACAATTCACGGCAGCACAGGGACATTTTATGCTCATGGAGCCTCTGCAGGTTTCACTTTATTGAATCAGATGTGTTTCAGAGTCAGGCTCCGAGCTGTGACGTGCGACTGAGATTAAGCAGACATACACACACACACACACACACACACACACACACACACACAGACAGTAAGGTCTTCATCAGAAGGTAGGTAAAGACAGCATAGGCTGTAGAGTGCTGCTTTAATGCACCTTCTCACCCAGGATTGATCCCCATTTCTGAGCTACTGCATCTCTAATGGTGAAGCAAGTGTCTAAAAATATCAGGAATAACTTCATTGCAACATCGGAGCAGCTTGTTCCCCCCGCAGCCATAGCTGTCATAAACAAACAGCTTTCCAATACACATCCTCAGAGAGCAGTCACAGGGAGGCGATTTCTAATGAATAGAGCATCTTAAATGGAAAATAACCTAACTGGAAAAAAAAAGTTACAACAAGATCACAATCCAAAGTATGCATAGGAAAAGAAATCAGGAATTTAGAAGACCATCTCAGTCTCCATTCAAATATAAGAAAATGTGACACCTTCTGTGTCACATTTACACTACAGCACAATTTATTCTTTCTTCACATGTCCAAGATTTTTAGAAAGCTTGGGTCAACGCACAGGGTTAGCCAGGATATAGTATCCCTGGAGTAAAGAAGGTTAAGGGCCTTGCTCAAGGGCCCAGCAGTGGCATGGGGCTGCCCTGGGGCTCAAACGTCCAACCTTTCAATCAGCAACCCAGAACCTCAACCATTGAGCTTCCACTTTTCTGTTTTTTTTACATTCACTCCCACAAACTGAACTGCCACGATCAAACAAGTAGCACGTCATGTGATATCACACACACACACACACACACACACACACACACACACACACACACACACACACACACTTCCTTTTGCTATCCTGCGGCAAGTGTTTTAACTCCTACATTTCTGCTCTGACCCCTGACCCAGGAAAAAAATACACACAGTGAAACATGGTGGTGGGAGCATCATTTGGAGACACTTTTGTTTCTCAAATGAGAAGCCAGACAGGACTAAGGGGAAAACTAATGGAGAAACACAGTGCAACACAGGATTACTTGAGTAACGGCGCCCCCTGTTGTACTCAACATGTAATGGTATGCTTAACTAATACAGTTTTTCTAGCATTTCTCGAATCCTCCTTAATATTTGCAAACCAGTCAGTGCATTCTCAAATATGTATTTCTCTACATATATTGTATATATATTTTTTTATACTTTATTAGATTGTTCACAGTTATCAATTGTTTTGATAGATTTGCAGTTTCATTCATTTTCTTTATACTATCAGGTGGACTTTTATACCTTTACATGAACTTCAGATTTAATTTTAATAGAATTTACCATTTAATTTTACTGTCAAGTGGACAATTATACCTTTATACAAACAGCTTTACGTTTAATATAACTTTAATAATTATAATATTATAATATATATATTATCTATGATGATTTACTCATGTTTATTTTATTGTTTTTTATAGAAATAATAATTTGTGATTCAACATTAATTAGCTGCCCCTCCTGCAGTACCGGCACAAACCCCCTAGGGGTCGCCAAATACTGGTTGAAGACCCACGTACTGTAGGATAGTATTCTATGGACTATATGTAGTATATTATACAATAGTATAGTGCAGTATAGAATTGTGTAGTTTATTACAGTATAGTTTATAATATTATATTATTGTATAATATACTTTAGTGTGGTGTAGTATAGTGTAGTATTGTATTGTATAATATAGTACAATGCAGTATTGTATAGTATTGTATAATATACTCTGATCAGGCAACCAACATTATGACATTATAACATTATGAGTGATGACGTGAATAACACTGATTATCTCTTCATTATGGTAACACACAGTTGCATGAGTGTGTGTGTGTGTGTTCAGGTCTGTGTGTTGAGGAGCCTGATAACTTAAGGGAAAAAACTGTTGCACACTCTGGATGTGAGGCCTGAATGCTCCGGAACCTCTTTCCTGATGGTGGGAGAGTGAAGAGTGTGTGTGAGGGGTGTGTGGGGTCTACCACAATGCTGTTGACTCCACGGATACTGTAAAGCGTGTGGTGTTAAAAGCAGGAAAAATGGGAAAGCCTTTTTGATCGAGTTTGACATATTTGTGACGGCGAGACGACTGGGTCAGGGCATCTCCAAAACTGCAGCTCTTGTGAGATGTTCTCGGTCTGCAGGAAGGTACAGCGGTGAACCGGAGACAGGGTCATGGGCGGGCGAAGCTTATTAACCCTCAATTAATCAGTTGTATAAATGAGATCATTTTAAGTCGCTCTGGATAAATGCGTCTGCCAAATGCCATACATGTAAATGTAAACGTAGCAGTGTGTTGCTCAGTCAGCAGATGGCGCTGTGAAACCGCACTAATGTGGAAAACCGTGTAGTTCTGTTTTTAACTCTCACACTTTGAACAAAAGCTACCAGCTCATAAACATTACACAAATGTGTAATGAATATTCATTGGTGCCAAACATATGATGTTAGATTTGTAATGCAGGTTTGTTTTATTAGTTTGTTGACTTTTTTTCCCTTTCACTCTTTTTGAATTTACACTTTACTATCCTTCTTTTTAATGTTTCTTGTAAACATCATTAGGATTAGAAAGGGAAGTTTAATCTTCATAAATTATGATATGTATGTATTATTTATTCATCATTTTCTGCAAAGTGCATTTGACATGTGGGTCTGAATTCTCGATACGATGTCTGTAACTGATTCATTCTCCTTGCATAAGCAGATCCCAAGTGCTTGTGGTTAAATATTAAACAAACACACACTACACTGAGGTTCATGTTTTCTGGTTTTTGACTTTCTACAAAGAACAGCGACTAAAAAAAATAAACTGAAATGAACTCAAGTACTGCTCAAGATAAAGATGAGGTTGAAAAGGACTCGTCAGAGCAGCGACCCTTTCAGTGTATTAACTGAGTTGTTGAGCTTCTAACAGAGGAATAACCTAAATATCACACGTTTAGACTGATGATCGAGTGTGACTTTCTTCTGGAAGACAGCAAAGCAGCAAATTAAGTATGAGGTGTGATTTCTGGTGTTAAGACAAATGACAAAACTTGTCATGCTTAAAAAAAATCTGTTACCAAGAAGACAATGGAGACTGTTTAAGAATCTAGTGGAGCATCTTTCTAGAAGAGCGGAGGTTGGTATAACAGCAAAAGGGGACTAAATGCGGAAAGAGATGTTCACATCTTCAATCTTACATCTGCAATCTTATAGCCAGGTGTCCACAAATGTGTCCACTTTCAGAACGTTCACTTGTGTGTGCAACTCTGGCAAACAGAACCAAGTATGAGGTCCCCTGGTGGTCTAGTGGTTAGGATGGGGTCGCTCTCACCGGGTTCGGTCTAAGCCGCTCTTAGTGCTGGTTCCAAGCCTGGATAAATGGGGAGGGTTGCGTTAGGAAGGGCATCCAGCGTAAAAACATGTGCCAAATCAAACATGCAACTGAAAGAGGCAGATGTAGAGGACAGGGGGGATTTGGAGAAGGATGATCCGCTGTGGCAACCCCTAATGGGGAAGGTAAAAGAAGAAGAAGTAATGTGGTAAGTTTTGCAATAAAATATCCCATTTCTTTATTCAAGTATGATTTTCAGGTCCTCTTTACACTTCTGCTGTAGTCTCATGGCATAAACATGACTGGAATATTAAAAAATTAAAAGGAAAATATTTACAATTACAGTGAAGAATTACAGTGAAAACTTATGGTAGAGATGATGTTACAGTAAACCAATCGTCCAATCCGAATCAAACACTGTGTTGTCTGAAATCAGCATGTCCCCCTTTATGGCTCTGCTAAGCATCTGTGAGTTTACACCAGATTATCTGCACATACGGTATCTCACAAAAGTGAGTACACCCCTCAGATTTAAGCAACCATTTTAATATATCTTCTCAAGAAATAGAAAAGAAACTTGGATGTATGTTGAGTAATTTTCTGAGGGAAGTAAATTCTGTACTGTATCCAAGCTGCACATTGACTACACTAAAATATATCGGTTTCATTTCTATAGTATTGTCCCTCGATAAGATAAAAAAAGTTGCTGAAATGTGAAGAGCGTACTCACGTCTACATTACGTGATTCCAAGCAGCCACGCTTTAGCCTGACCTCTGCACCTCTGCACCTCTGTCTTGGGGAAAACTTTGATCTCACTTTCATCGTCTCCTTCTGTAACCGTCTGGAAGATAATCATCTGCCCTCCGACCCTGCATGTTGCCGTGTGGAATCCGACCAGGTCTGCTACATGAGAAACGTGTCTCACTGTTATATACAGTATGAGCTCTTTATCACCTGTTTATCGTCGAGTGAACTCCAGCCTCCATATCAGCACAGTGTGAGAGGCTTTTGGTGAAAAGGGAAGACTGGATTTATCAGAAGGTTAATGATAAGAGCAGAGTGAAAGCTTTGCATTAGTGGCATGACGCACACGTTCGTATGTGTTATACAAACAAATAAATACGTATACTTTATGGACAAGGGTCTGTGTCAAGGGACACATTGTTGGATGGTGAAATTGGTTCCACTTAGCCGAAGAACAGACGGAATTTCATGGTGATGAAGTATGAAAGGGTTGCCATGTTGGTTCCTTTCACCTAAAATAAGTCTTTAACCATCCCTGCTCCAAAACAACTCTAAATCATTAAGCTTCCACCTCAGTGTTTGACTGTGGGGGTGAAGAAATCTGTTAATGCTGTTAATTCTTAAAGAGGCAGGAATGATTTGGCAGCAAAACAATATTAGGCAGGCGGCCATAATGCTATGCCTAATCGGTGTAAACAAAAGAAACCTGCACCGGTGTCTCAATAACTAGTTGTTTTTAGACTTTTCACAAACAATGTAAATTGCAATTTGCACTTAGATGCTAACTGAATTCTATTACCTCTATTATCTAATCTAATCCAATCTAACTGGAATACACTTATGCTAATTGATTGTCCGATCATCTTTTTGTTTGATTGTATTCAGTGTGTTTTTTCACAGGGTTACTTTAGGTCAAGGTTACGACATTCTTGCACTGAACATGTCTGCACATGTCAGATTTATTTAAAAAAAAGAAATAATGCAGCACCCTTATGGTGCAAGGTGAGAAAAAATAAACACACATGTTGCAAGAAAAAGATAATGTTGGCAACTGAGGCAAGGGTTTGCAATAAAAATAAAAAAGAAGAAGTAGTGAGACGTGGGCGTTAGAAAGAGGAGTAAAGATCATAATACTGATTTCTCAGCTGAAATCATTTGCATTTTTTATAAAAACTGCCATCATTTTCGATCATATCGCTGGACTTTGGATTTAGTATTTTTCCCCCCCCCTCTCTCACTTGGGATCTTAAAGACTTTGCCAAATCTGTTGTGGATTAGTTTTATTCAAAATCATACCTTCTGAGAAAGGTGATTAATGAAATGGTTGACGGTAGACAATTTAAAACCTAGAATTTGAAAACCCCAAACCTTCTAGACAACACACTTGCATGCCAGGAAGTACATGGTGTGCACAATTATTAGGCAGGTGAATATCTTGACATCATCAATTTATCCATAATTTCCAAGTCCAAGCTGAATAAACTTGAATGCTTATTGGATTCAATGCATATCTGGGGATGAGTATTTGTGTAACGAGGGAGGGTGTGGCCTAAGGAGATCAACACCCTATATCAATGTGTGCATAATTATTAGGCAGATTCGTCTCCTCAGGAAAAATGGGCCAAATAAAGAGATTTAACTGACTCTGAAAAGTCAAAAATTGTAAAAAGTCTTTCACAGGGATGCAGCACTCTTGAGATATCAAAAATATTTCAAGAGTGCTGCATCCCTGTGAAAGACTCAAACGTTTTGTAGCAAATAGTCAACAGGGTCACAAGAAACGTGTCGAGAAGAAAAGATGCAAATTAACCGCCGAAGACTTGAGAACAATCAAACGTGAAGCTATCAGGAACCCATCTTCCTCCAGTGCTGCCATATTCCACAACTGCAACCTACCTGGAGTGTCAAGAAGTACGAGGTGTTCAGTTCTCAGAGACATGGCCAAGGTAAGAAAGGCTGAAACCGACCACCTCTGAACAAGACACAAGTTGAAACGTCAAGAATGGGCCAAGAAATATCTAAAAACAGATTTTTCAAAGGTTTCGTGGACTGATGAGATGAGAGTGACTCTTGGGATGGATGGATGGATCAGTAACGGACACAGAGTTCCACTTCGAATCAGACGCCAGCAAGGTGGAGGTGGGGCACTGATATGGGCAGGTATTGTTAAAGATGAGCTAGCTGGATCTTTTCAGGTTGAAAATGGACTCCAATCCAACTCTCAGAACTACTGCTAATTTTTTGAAGACACTTTCTTTAAGCAGTGGTACAGGAAAAAATTACATCTTTCAAGAAGATTTTATGCAAGACAACACTCCATTACATGCATTGAAGTACTCCATGCTTAAGAAGGGCCAAAAAGTTCTTTATAGGGTTGAAGTCAGGTGACTTCAGTAAAGGCCTCAAAGATGAAAGAACTACTTATATTATAATTATATGATATATAAATTCTTTAAAGAAAGCCAACACTTCACTTTCACTACTTAAATGTTCAGGTTTGGGGGTTTGTTAACATTTTGGATTGACCAAGAGAACTGTAGATGTACAATAACAAAAATTAATCCTCAAATCTACAAATTGCCTAATAATAATTGTGAACACAGTGTACTTTCTAAATAGACATGTATCATGTCAGTTATTTAAAAGACCCTCTTTGTTCTGACTGGTGATTTGGTGAAGGCGTGTGTTATTTAAAATTTTGTTAATACAATGCGATATCTGTCTAAAAATATTAAATATAAACCAGTGTACCATTTCAAAATGCAATAAAAAAAAAAAACAATAGTTTAAAAATCACAACTTTATTAATACCTCTTGTTCAAGAAAATATAAAAAAAAGACTCTAGAAGTATACAGGGTATAGTTTTTGCTTCAAATAAACAGAAACAAAATCTATTTGTAAAAGAAAGAAAGAAAAGAGAAAAAAAAAAAAAGGAGGAAAGAAATACAAATTTGCCCCTGCAGTGACCGGGTCAGCAATACAGAAAATAAATTCCTCTTAATTTTTTTTTTTTTTTTCCTTTTTTACGACAATAGTCTGTGCAAAGAATGAATATGCATAACAAACACACTGTGTTACTGCTACATTAAGGCCTCAGAGCCTTGGTAAAGTGACTGTGTCATGATTTTCTCTAGTTTGGATACATCCCACGTAATAAAAAAAAAAACTACAATTGCACCAAGTATCCAAGGGACGTCTTTAGTGATCACAGGGTTGATCTTCGGACCGTTCGAAAAGATACCTTCCCAGCCTTTTGCCCGGCAATTTGGTGTCTGGAGTATTAAATATACAAAAAGACACAACCATTCGAGGCTGGCGGTGTTCGCAAGACCTCAGACGGTCTACGACCTTCAAAATTTGGGGGAAAAAATAAAATATTGGCATCAACACACACAAAAAAAATAAAAATACTGCACACAAAATTCACGGCAAAAAAAAAGATCAGAAAGAGAATCCAGTCATAAAACACACGTATAAAAATGCAATTAAATAGAAGCTCAAAAAAACAAAACAAATGGTTCTAAAATAAAAGAATGATTGATATAGTACAGATTAGAACAGGTTTAAAAACAAAATAGACACAGGTTTATCAGATCAACTGATACACTTAAATTATGCTGATAAAGCGGAAAAAGTCTCTTCATTGGTGGAGCGGGAAGCGTGTATAAATAAAAAGCCGGGTTAGGTCTGGCAGAGCTTGTCGGCGCTGCGGTAATGGGTGTTCGTGCAGGTGTGTGTGGGCATGGAGCGGTGGATCGGGGCAGGACTGTTGGCGCCCATCGTTAGGTTCAGTAGACTGGTGCAGGTGGGAAGGTAGACGTGCTGGATGTGTTCCACCTCAGAGCGACAAACTGGACACGTCTGAAATCAAAACGCACACATTCACACGTGTCAGCATTACATACAAAAAATACGGTAGGTGAGGTTATAAATAGGTTAAAATCATAAAAATATGTTTAGTATTTACTACTAATTTGTACGCAAGTGTACGGGTTTTTACCTGGAGCTGTGCAGCACAGTTCTGACAGCACACGGTGTGGCCGCAGGGGCAAAAAGCGGCGTCGATCTCCTCCTCGCAGCACAGCATGCACAGGAAGGCCTCACGCAGCTTTTGAAGTTTCTCCTGCAGCAGCCGGTTCTGCTGACATCCTCCACATTCTGGAACACTCTCCTGGCTGTGCCACGGCGAACGGGAGGAGGGGGAACGCTCCCCCGAGCGGGACATCAGGTCCACGATGCCGGCGTTGTACAGCGCCCTTCTGGCGTAGTCGTACACCTCTTTGGACGTCCGACGGATGTCGAAGACGTACTTCTTGCCCAGGTTGATGTTCTCGTTGAGGAAAAGTGACGCCAGGTGGCCCTTGAAGTCGCGGCTGTACTGCATCATGACCGCGTTTGTTACGGTGTCGCACCTGAGGAAAAGCAAAGACGTTAGATTGGATTCAAATGAAAGAGCAGCTTTACCTGGGATAATAAAAGATTGTTATTAATAAATAAAGTCTTGAGTCATTGAAATCGTCTAAACATCTGGTTTACGTCTGATTCACCGTCAGTGATTTCTCCATTAGATCTAGTTTTGTCTAGCATCGAATTTACATTTACGCCATTTGGCAGACGCCATTACAACTGAGCAGGGGAGGGTCAAGGGCCCAGCAGTTTCAGCTTTGTGGTGGTAGGATTTCAACTTCTGAGCCAAAGTCCAAAACCACTGAGTAACCACCACCCTAATTAAAGGACGGGGAAAAAGACAAGCGAGGAAAAACTGCCCGTCCGATCAAAGTCGACATAACGATGAGACGAAGTGCAGCTGATCACACAGAATTATCTGAAGCAGAATGACTCAAGAGTGCGGTGCCAGAGAGGGCAGGTGGGTATGGAAAAGTGTCATTTTCTGAACAACTGCTGGTGCAACAGGGGGTTCTTGCAGGATCCACTTGCAAGGTTTCATCACTTCCCTGTGGCATGCGCCATAACCAGAATACTATCACGGGTTTATGTTGAACCTTTCGCTGGTTACGAGTGAACACTCGTCGACTTGATATAGGATAAAAGATTTTGCTGAGAATTTGAAACTTTGCAAAAGACGACATGATGGAATGAATAATAATGTACGTTAGAAAAGTAAAAAAATATATATTCGTCCTTCCCGGCTCACAGTTGGACAGTTCAAACTGCTGACGCATGCAGCTTACGCGGATAAAGTGCTTCTTTTTCCAGATGGGAAAGAATCGTGTAGCAGAGATGAAGTCTTTGCCAGGACACTATCCTCGGCACCCATCTGCTATGCGACTCCAATTATTTTAGAACACTCCCGTCCTGCGCGTGTGAAGAAGTTACTACAGGCGTGGTATCAAAAGGTTTCAAGACCAGCTCTGTTTTCAAGAAAGTTCCCTAGTGATCTACCACGGTTTACACACAATCACCTTCAGAATTGTCTTCTTGTGCACCCAGGGTTCCTGCCATTTACGGAATAGGTCCTGGTAGTCTTCTTTCAGAAAAGTGTCCAGCACCTTCTGCGATTTGCGCCAGATCTCTGCAGTGGTGTTTTCCAGAAATTTGTCGTTGTCTTCCAACAATGTTCCTTGGTGCCACTCAAAACACCTCAGACGACTCTTCGTGGCATAGCCGTTAATTTAACAAATCATGCAAAAAGTCTCCGTGGCAGATTTGCCCAGTTTTACGTTTGCTCTTTGTTCCAACATGTCCACGATGTCCTCTGACTGAACTCCAATTCAGTACTGATTTTTTGCAATGGACATTGTCTTAAATACAGAATGTAAAAATTATAGAACAAAAATTCAAATAAGTGAATGCGTGTTATCCCTGAGGAGCAGCCTGTGGCGTCTGTAACAAGGAAAAACCTTAGACGGTATGAGGAAGAAACCTTGAGAGGAACCAGACTCAAAAGGGGAACCTATTCTCGTTTGGGTGATATCAAGAGTGTGATAAATCATTAAAATTTTTAAAAATACTATTTTTAAAATCATTAAAAACACACCGGAGAGTGAGAAATATCATGAGCACTGGAGTGTGTGATTAGGATTGAGGTCTATTCTACAGTCTTGTGGATTATGAACTGGGAGCTCACCTGTAGAAGGCGTGCGTCTCTGTGATGGCCCGGTACAACCCGCTGGCTGCTCGGTTACTGATCAGCTTGAAAAGCAGGACCACGTTGTCGCTGCTTTCCTTCGTCACGGTCAGATACACACTCTTCCCTGACTGTGTGGCGATTTGGATTAAAGGATAAGAAATTCTGCCCAAAAAAAACAAAAAAAAAACATTAGAGATTAACAAACATAACCCTGTGACTTTGCTCTGTACAGTCGTCACACACACTTTTCATGGCTATTATTAAAAGTGCTGCTTTATTTCTTTATAGTAATTCCAATATTACAGTATAGTATTTAATAGAGAAGGGTGTATTGCTGTTTGGTTTGGGCGTAAAGCTTTAAAGAACTGTTTTTGCAACTATTTGGGACACAGTAATGGTCAGAAAAGCACTGCTCACCACTCTAAGATTAAAGAAGCATGGCGGTGGTGGTGTGTTCATATTTTAAAGACTTGTCCAACATACAGCCAAACACATGACAAAAAGGTCTATTCGAGGTTTGTGACACAAAGTGAAGAGGGTCATGATGTACCTATTGACCAGGCTGAAGTCGTCCCTGCAGACGGCGATGCCGTCGGGCCCCACTCCGATCGCCAGCCTCTGGCCCTCTGCGTCTCGCGCCCAGTGCCACTCCACGCCATAGTGGTCAAGAGATGCTATCAGCTGGAGGGCCTGATACTCCACGGTGCCTCGACTCAGCCCCTCGAGAGCCTTGTGCTTGGCTATAATGCTGCCAGAGAAACAGACAGACGGATACATTTAGACAGTGAAGGTGGCAAATGATTTAACCAAAAGGACATTATGGAGAATTAAACTGCCATATTTTACAGAAATTTGGTTAGCGTTCAGCTGAACCTTTTTCTATGCCTCGTCAGTGATCTCTCAGACAAAAACAAATGGAACGGGATACAAATTCATGCCAAGTTCTTTTGTGCCTGGGAACATCCTGCAGTTGTACATCAGACCGTAAGCAATCAGCGTTACATTATCTGGCACCTCGTACCTGAGGCAAAGCTCCGGCTGTCACCGTCAGCATCTTTAAAATAGCTTCCTTTGCAAGGCATTATGGGATGGGAACGTACTCATGACAAAAGACGGAACAGACTGCACACACATCCGTGTTAAAAGCTTTGCAATGTCTGCGTTTTACAACGGTCAGAACTAGAGACTTTCAAACACCAAGGGAATGCAGAAATCCTACCTCGGCATAGCAAGCTGGTTTTTCATGGAACACATCACCCTCATACACTATGGAAGGTTTATGGACACCTGACCATATGATTTTTAACATCCCATTCCACATTTAAAGATTGATGCAGTTATAAAAACCCTCCACTGTTCTGGAAAGATGATGTTCTACTAGATTTGTGCCCAGCAATAGAGAAACTGATGTAGGTGATGAGGTCTGGGGTGCAGTCAGCATTCCAACAGTTCCCAAAAATATTTCAATAAAAGTTAAGAGTCAGAGCTCTATAGCAGGTCACTCAAGATCTTTTACTCGAACCCACATAAAGCAGATCTTCATGGATTGCTTGGGGCAACAGTATAGAAAAGAACCACAAATGGCTGAAAAAGTCCGGCATCCCAATACTTTTGTCCATATACAGAATATTCTATAAAATCAAGTCATTCATTTTGTCCAAACGCTAATTATTTATATATATATATATATATATATATATAAAAAAAATCTACACGTAAATACGGCCATCAACTTAACGGAACACGGAAGCTTTATTTTCCCCATAAACAAGTGTGTGTGACTAAATGGGTGACAGCGCTGGTAAACATTACAGTGTTTGGATGGACATGAACTCTGACCTCACGCAAACACACATGCTTTATTTGGCTCTTATCCCAAATGCCACTGCGCAAACTGGAGGACCTGGCTATCAGACATGAAGCTAAACACACAAACCGTATCAAGACACCTTTTTACTTTTAACTTTGGACAAAACAACTAAAGGAATCCTGATTTCAGTCTTTAACCATTTGAAGCTCAAAAGTAATTGGACTTGGTGAAGGACAGTGTGACTGGGTAATAAGTAATAACTTTTGGCAATAGTGTATATACACACACACACACACACACACGTTATTTATTTATGCATCTTGTTTGTGGATCACTGCAGCCATGACAAAACAGACGATTATAACAGATGTTTTTGTACCTGTTGACAGTCTCTTGGTCGGGATCGTTTCCACACAGCTCTGTGTACCAGTATTTGGCTGTGTTCTGGTTGTAGTCGCCGAACTCCGCTTGTGCAAGGAGGGAGCTCAGCTCCTCGGCCTGCTCAGAGCACATGCGCAGGTGGCCGCGGTGCAGATCCTCTTTAACGTGCATGAAGAACAGGTGTCTAAAAGAGAGAGAGAGAAAAAACAAAAGTGAATGGAGTGAAGGAATGGAGCAGGTGGCTAATGCTCGACTCCACTTACAGATCACAACATGAGGGTGCAGCCAAAAATCAGGTTCCCGTTAACATTTTATCCATTTATAGTTACATCCAATGCGGTTCATATTTGCATTATAGCAGCAATAAAGAGTGGTTCTTTAAAACGGTCATCTTTAATGCTCTGAGAAGTCAACCATTTTAATGAGACTGTTGACTTCTTCCAGTCCGGCACACCACTAGTTTACTTGCAGAAGTGGAAGTCTAAAGAGGCGTAACGGGAACACCCCAAAACCGCACCTCACCATTATGGTCAATGCAGAAGCAAGAAAAAATAAAAAAAAGTTTGCAGCCATATTCTCTTTCCGAGCAGTACTTTCACTTAAACCCAGCAGTCAAGCAGAGTTTCATAACCTGCACGTGGTGTGAAGTGGTTTGACTTTCACCCGGCTGCCTCCCTCACACACAGTCGTATCTCTTATCGCCGGCAGAGCTGGAGCCCAAGCCAGACGTACTGCTGTTCTGCAGCCAATTCATGACCCTGCCCAATTGCTCCAGCGTGATAACGAAGTCCCCGTCTGTTTAAGCCGCTATCTGGACTTTCCGCTTAGTGCCTGCGTTAAGCGTTTAAAACCTCCCACAAAAGCATAAGCCCCTCGAGAAGCCCATGACAAAATGAGCGTTTCTTTAATTTGCCATCGCTAAGCAGCTCCTTCTGCTTTAGTATCTTCCGAACCACATTTCCCCGAATACATACGCGGCTTTAGCCCTTTCCTAAGAGGACACATTTATTAGCATTTAACCGAAGACCACTTATTCGAATGCTACAAGTTACTGGAGTAAATAAACTTCCTACAAATACAGACAACAGCTCATGAATTTAACTCTCTACACCTAGATAAATGGCAGTGTTGAATAATAATCCCTCATATTACACTTTGCAGAATGATGTAGTACGAACCAATTGAGTATCTTTAATGGCACAAAAACTAAACTCCTGTAAACCAACATGGATCGCTGAAAAGCTGTTTTCTGTTTCTTCGTTGAAAAACTTTTTTTGAAGGGACAAGATGCCATCTTCCATTCCATTCAGTGGTTTCAAAAAAAGCCATTTGATTGAAAGGATCTTGGAAAATGAAAGGATTTTTTCCCCCCCATTTATTAAAAAAAAAAAAAAAGCTCCTCCTTTGTGCCAGGATCAATACAAAAACAAGGCACATTTTTATGCACTTGTTCGCCTGCCAATTCTTTTACCGCTGACTGCTGATCACAGGACAAGAATTCAGCCTCTGTAGATCTTTCTGTAGATCAGAAAATGGAAGGATTTTTTCCCCCCATTTATTAAAAAAAAGCTCCTCCTTTGTGCCAGGATCAATACAAAAACAAGGCACATTTTTATGCACTTGTTCGCCTGCCAATTCTTTTACCGCTGACTGCTGATCACAGGACAAGAATTCAGCCTCTGTAGATCTTTCTGTAGATCAGGACGGCCCAAAAATTTGGACATGGACCTTTCTAAAGACAGCAGGATTCCGTCATTCCTGGCACTTCTGGACAACAGAAGTCTATGGGAACACTGTGGCCTTGGACCGGGAGATATCCCGACAGGCATCCTGCTCTTTCAGCTCCGACCACGGACGGTCATCTCGCTGACAAAAGCTACGAGCTGGATAAATATTGACTTTAGATTAAAGTCTAAACATGGTATTATAATAATAGCCGAGGAATGAGCAACTAAGGACGGGTCCGAAAAACAAAAACAAGAGAGGAAGATCACATGTTACTGTTAGGGAGTGGAACAATAAACATGCTTGGTGGAAATACAAAGGCGGCGTGAGTAAGAGCTACCTTCCCTGTGGCGACACCGGAGAGTGCAGCTTATGTGATGAGCTACCTGAGACGAGAAACAAAAGGCGGTCTGAAGAAGGGAGGGAGCGCGAGGTTACTGTCGTTCACGGGCCACGCTTCAAAACAAAACGAGCGGCGCCGGTTTAGCCGATGAGCAAAAACAAAGGTGGAAGATGTGTGTGTGTGTGTGTGGGGCAAGGTTACTATAGTTCACAAGAAAGAACAAGAGGCACTGGTTTGCCATGTATCTTATCAAGCAAACCCGTGAGATCTTACATCTGGTTTAAAGTAGGGGAACTTAAGCACATAATACAGATCTTAAGGCTGATATTTTGAAAAGTTGTGCCACCTCTTGTTTTTTTTCTCCCTACAGGCCTCGACTTTTCTTTTAAATATCTTTCAATGTATTTCTCATGCAGCCACCATCTTGAAACCACAACACTACTTTCCTGTGGTTGAGTGCTTGGACCCCTAACTCTCTAAAATACCACCTAATATGGAAAGCAGGTCACAGCAGTCAGGTAAAATGTATTAGTCAAGTCAAG
Organism: Silurus asotus; assembly: GCA_024362625.1. NCBI lineage: Eukaryota > Metazoa > Chordata > Actinopteri > Siluriformes > Siluridae > Silurus > Silurus asotus. The sequence continues at coordinate 2,651,411 of MU551630.1, forward strand.
AGGCTTTTATTAGGAAACTGATACAGGAATAATAACACAGTGAAGGCAATCATTAAAAAAAATATATATAGAGAGCAGTTTTTCCATTTGAAGGCAGGGATATAAATTCCGCATACGATTAGCAAGCAGGCAAGCGGGCACACACAGACCGCTGAGTCAGCATTAGCATGTTAGCACAGAGGGTTGGCCAGATGCATCATATTTTGCGAATCCGTTTCACAGCATGCTTGTTTACATGAAGAAGCTCTTTGGCTCAAAAAGCCATATTACAATTCTTCCTGTTGAGCAAGCGAGGCTATTTCAGACATCTAGCATTAGAAATAAATATAAACACATTTATAGATCAGGATGGATTGACCCCCTCTATTATAGCAGAAGATTGCCAGGTGAATCCAAACCAGCATGTTAATCTATTACACAGGAGGCAATAGCTGTTAAAGTCGAGGCAATCATTAACAGCACGTGCTTATGATTAAACAGGATAGATGAAGTCAGATGAAGCAACAAGGGTCTCTGAAGCTTTAAGGATTTATTTTACTAATGGGTTCATATATAAAATAAACTCGTAAATGAGTAAAAAGGGGAAATTTAAGTGGCAGGTGACTGATACGAGTCAACTATTGAGAAGTCAATTGTGCAGAGTCAGGGCTCCCCTTTCTCGCAAGGAGTCAAACCACTATCGCATACAGTCAGACCTCCACTTCCACAAGGAGTCTAACCACATTCGTGAGGAGTCGAACCACTTCAAGCGAGGAGTTGGACCTCCACTTCCGTTAGGAGCCCGTCTCCGATTCATACTGAACTCAACAAACTCTTGTCTGAGAACATCCAATTTAAACAAAGCCCACCTCATGTGCTCCCATAGCCCCTACAGCATTCTAATATTCAAATGACCGGGGGAAGGGGAAAGAAAAAAAGCCATCTGCTGCCAAGAATGAATGCTCAAATGTCCATAAAGGTATAATAAGCAAACATGTTTAAGACATCTGTTTACACAGCATAGTGTGTTGATGTGGTTGAGAAATGCAGCCGCCATCCTTTCCCCCAGGTTGTTTTTTTTATACTTTATCGTCTCAGTTACAGCCGGAGTCATTGTGCCAAACCCGGCAAAATGTCAGGCACTCGCCACAGAACAAATTCTTTTTTCCACCGTATTGAAAAAGAAAAAGTTATTTTTTTTGCCCGGAGACAGCAGAGTGTCAGCCAATCAGGGCGGACGTGGCCATACCTCAGCGGCTGAGCTGAAACAAAAGCTGTTTCAGTTTGTCAAACAAAACGGCCCAGAGCTGCTCAGTCAGGGAGCCAGGGTTACTCTCGGTCAACGAACTACAGTAAACCCTGCCATGACAAACCCCCTGACACCAAACCATCCCCCAAAAACGCACACACTTTCTTTTGCAGAAAAAGAAACGTATTCACCAATGCAACAAGAAAACACACGCCTCTCTCTCTATAAATAAATGAAAGGTTTTGACTGAAGATTAAACACATTTGCACATAGTTTGTCTGTTAAGGAGTGTGTGTTCTGCCAGCATTCACTAAACTAGTAATTAAAATGTACCCAGAAGGTAGCAGAGTGTGTGTGCATGTGAGAGAAAGAGTGAGAAGGATTAAAAAGCATCGCACTTCGCTCCAATCCTGAGGAAACTAGAAGCAGGTAGGTTACTACAGGTCAAGCACAGAGGAGCCCAAACCAGTTCTATGATGTGTGTCTATGCGTGTGTGTGACTTGCAAACAAGGAACAGCATCTCGATCCATTCAAGACGTTGACAAGCTCAAAAGACGCTATAAGTCACATACACAGTAAACCAAATACCGATATGAATGTGTAATGCAACATGTTTGCTCAGTTATTAGCTAAAGCGAGTCCTAAAAAAAAAAAAAAAAAAAGCAAACGTAAATACTAGGTGACCTTTTGTAGGAAGTGAAAGTTGTTCAGAATAAATCGACAACTTGTCACTAGTTAAATATATAAAAAATAAAAATAACCATCATCTGAAACGAATTCATTACAATTTAAGAGCACAGAATATTGGTCAATACTTGAGGAAGGCAGTCATTTCCTTTTAAGTAATTACGAATGCTTGTGTATTATCCAATAATTATGCAACTCCACACAAACACACATTTGTGCAGGATGTACTGTGTCTACTGTGAGCAGTAGAGGAAATACCGTCTCGGTATCCGAGTCAGCCTAGAGCTCAAGTTAGCGCTGCGAGGAGAACGTTTCCGTCGTCCAGTTAATAAAAGCAGATTGAAGGCTTGGCTTGTGGACACGTGTTAGATGCCACGATTAGTGAAAAGGGGGGGGGGAATCTAAGGTCAGTTCTTTCATTGTGGGAAAAATAATGATTAAACAGCCACATCACAAATATGGACTAGTTTGTGGACACCTGATCATAGGATTTGTATGTGCTGTTAAGCATTCTATCACACATTTAGTCCTCATGCTGTGTTCGGGGAGATTTGTGTTCATTTAATAGACAAGAGTGTTTGTAACGTACCTGACGTTACAAACACTCTTGTTTGTGAGGTGAGGTGGTGGTCAGGTGTGCAGTCAGCCTTCACATTCACTCCGTTTAATAAAAGTTGAGTTCAGAGCACAATAGCAGGCCACTCGAGATCTTTCACCATATCCAACACATATAAAGCGTCTCTGTATGGCTTTGTGCACAGGGGTATCGTCATTGCTGAAACAGGTTTGGGTCTCCTAGTTAAAGTGAAGGGAAAATTTTATGATATTGCATCCAAAGACACTCGATGTGTATGGAACTGCGACAACATTTTTGGAAAGAGCCACATAGTTGGAAAAGTCAGGTGTGCCAATACTTTTGTCCGTATAGAATGTGAAGAGAAAAACAAGGTTGCAGTCGAAGAAAAGGCTTTACATGGAAAAAAAGATTGACGAAGTGGATCATTGATTAAAAAAAATAAATAAACACTGACAGTGTGAGATTATTGATTGATAGAGTTAAGCTTGTGCCAAATATAGAGCAGAGTCAAAGAGGAGGACGAAGTGAGAGCTGAGAAAGAGGAGATCAGGAACCTGCTGTGCTTATGAGCACACACACACACACACTGACCCCAAATGAGAGGTGTGTGAGACAGTGTGTCAGAGAGGGCATATGGTTTAAATCCAAGTTGTGGGAGGTGTGTGTGTGTGTGTGTTAACTCTAATGACCCAGGAGGTCAGCAGAAGATAGGAGAGTGTTTTGTACCCCCAAGGTCCCATGCACCAAGACTCTTTAACCCCTTCCTGACTCCCCTTCAGCCTAAGAGCTCTCGTTAATAACTATTAAATTACAGTGTGGAAAATGAAGGTCAGGATCTACAGCTGCTCAGGAATCTTGTTCTCCTGCCATCTTAAACATCAGTCACACTGACTAACTTCAGCAAACTTGCCTGACTGTCACAGGATGTGACATTTTGAGATCAGAGTCTTAGTAAGCGTTGGAAAATTCTGTATGCACACGCAGCAAAATATAGCAGAAAGATCGAGAGGTTAACTAGCTAGTTAGGAAGATTACCACAAATAATTAGTATAATAATTAAATAACCCACCCACCCAAAAGGAGTATACAAATAAATACACTTAAATTAAGTTTATAAAAAAATAAAAAATTAATTAATAAGAAATGTTTAAATTATTTTAAGGCCCAAATAAATAAATTCATTAAAAACTTGGAACCAATAAAAAAAAAAAAAAAAAAAAAAAAAAATTTAAAAAAAAAAAAAAAATTAATTAATAAGAAATTTTTAAATTATTTTAAGGCCCAAAAAAAAAAATTCATTAAAAACTTGGAACCAAAAAAAAAAAAAAAAAAAAAAAAAATTTTAATATAAATTTAAAAAAATCTTAAAAAAAAAAGGATTAAATTAAACCTTGAATTAGGTTGTAAAATTGAGACGCTTCCACAAGATACAGTTTTGTTTCATCAAATTCTCAGTAAAACATTGTTTCTCAGTATCAGTTTTCCAGACAAAATCACCATGCTCGAAATTTGGAAAATGTTTGACAAGTATTTTTATTTGTATGTTTGAATTTATTTAACACCCCGGCATCAACTCGTTTTCGGGGACAAATGATCCTGTGAAACGTTGCTTTTGAAACATGTCGAAACCTCGAGTTTAATTGTTCTATATCGTCTGCGTGCTGCTCAGAACGGTCGTTAAAAATAATTGCAAGTCTACGACGTGCAATTTCTGCTGACTCGGCCTCTAAAGGAACGTGAGGTTCGGTAATAAGTGCGCCTGGCAGCTGGACGTACGGCGTTCTTCTATTTATAGAACAAAATCAGTGTAATGAACAGGGTTCCGATAATCATGGTGTAGAGGTGATTTCTCCAGCTCATCTACAGAGTATTACACAAGCACGGACTAACGTATAGAGTCAAGCTTACGCAAAAGGCTGAGGGGAAGAAAAAAAAAAAAAAACAACTGGGGGATGGGCAGAGAGAGAAAAAGTTGGGGGAAGGAAAGAAAGACAAAAAGAACAAGGGAAAAGAGGGATAGAAGATGTGATATGAAATGACAGGCTTTTCTGGATCAGGAAACTCCCGCCACGTGGTGCACATTTTCTTCTTCCTCACATGCCTGGGGCTTCTGCAGCAATACACCCGTTCCGTCTAATCCGCTAATTAACACGTCTATCCTAAAGCAACGTTGGTGTGTTCGAAAAGAGGAAGCATGAAAATATGAAATCGGGTTTCTGCTGTGTGCTTGTTTACTTCTCGATCACGGTGTGCGCAAAATAGTAATACAAAAGAAAATATTATATATATATAAATAATAAAATAAAAAAAAAAACAAGGCTTCATATACAAGGCAGCAAACGAGAAGTTGATTCCGAATCATTTATACACTCTTGTAATGGTTGTGTTAGTGTGTGTGTGCGCTGAGGAGCTTCAGATGCAGATGATGCCCTCAAGCCTAGGAGATGTAGGGCAAAGGTGACTGCACAAAGAGAGTTCGAATGCGAGACTCAGCTGTGCATCACACACTCACACACACACACTCTGCCAGGGCGTCGAACAATGAATTGCTTTCACAAGCCACAAGCTTCAAGCTAAAAACAGACAGTTATCTCTTCTCAAGCAGTGATGAGGTCACTTCCTGTCAGCGGTGGACCACCACTCGGTTCCTGGCGAGTCACTCCAGGGCAGAAGGTTGTAGATAAATGACTATATGGGGTTTTAATGAGAGGAACAGATTGCTATTCTGAGCGACACAGAAGATACATTTTCCTTCAGCAACAACTGTGTGAAGGTTTGGTCCTCATTTAGTCCAGTAAGGTATAAACACTGGAGGTAATCATGCTGTGTGTGCGCGAGTGTGTGTGTGTGTGTGTGAGAGAGACCTGGAGCAGGGTTTATGTGACTGATTCACACCAAGAGTTTCAGCCTGGTTCCTTAGATGTGATTGGTCAGGATGTAGGAAAGAGGGAGAACGTTTGAAAAAGTGGAATTACATCAAAAAGAGAAAGAAAGACAAGACAGAGAGCGATATGAAAGAGAGATCGATAGGAGAAACAGCCAGGGAGGCAACACCAAAAGAAAGCGAGACAAACTAAGTAAAAGAAGAAAGAGAGAGAGAAAAAACAGAGGGAAAGAAAATGAGTGAAAGAGAGGGAGAGAGAAGAGAGCAAAACAGACAGAACGAGTAAAACGAGAGTGTAAGAAGACGGATAGAAAGAATAAATATAGAAGGAGACAGACGGAAAGAGTGAAAGAGAAAGAAGTAAAGGAAAGAACATGCAGGAGGAGATAATTAGAGACCTGTGATACGACGACAGCTCCAAGACAAAAGTGCCATCAGAAAATGTTTGATCATCATCACAGAGTGCGTGATGCCCGTCGAAAATCCACCAATAGGAACGCAGCACAGGGTACAACTACAAAATCGCTGATGGTAGAACCTAACCATCGTTTCTGAAAAACGGTCGAGTTTCCGTCTCCCTGCTTTCAGTACCAGCAAATCCAGATCACTGAATGATTTCGGTTCAAATCGTAGATCTATGGTTAGAGAATCTTTCCTGTAAAAATGAGACCTGGAGACACACAACCCGTTACACAACTGGGCTAAAGTCATTCCGTTTATTTCATCCAGGTTGCCAAATCCTAACCTTAAAATAACTCAAACCACAGAGATAAGCTCCGACAGGGACACAGAAGCCACAACTTCTTTCCAGCTACGCTCTAGATCTCGTCCGGACACGTCTGCACTGCTTGACCTTTCAGTGGAGACGTTTGGATCTCATGCTCCATCATCTACAATCACTTTGTAAATATGTCCAATACCAATCCAGACTAAACAAATCTACTACATCGCTTAAAAAAAAAAGTCCCTCTTGATTTATTAAAGGAACCAAGAAGTGCCAAAATGGTCTGGTGCTCTCCAAAAAGAAGAAAAACCCCCCGCAGGGAACAAACAAGAACGAGTAGGTGGGAGGGGCCGAGCGAGCGGCTATGCAACAGGGATCGCATTTCCATGTGCTGCTCGATGACCTAGAGTTACCCTGAGCGAGCGGGGTTACTACAGGGCGTTCGTCTCCACCAGAGAGAAAAAGGAACGAAGCAGCACTCAACAGGCTCTTGTTCTTGCACCACATGGTATCTGATGTATATTTCATGCAGCCCTTAAGGATACATCACAAACCATGAATTTTTCATATCAAAACATGACCCAGATTTGGTTCAAGCTTATTTTATGAAGCTTCGAAGTGATGCTTTATTTTTTTTATTTCTCTCTTCAACACAACCGCGCGTATTTCCCCTTCGACGGTTAAGTAGCAACAGTTGTACACTCATGCTGTCTTGCTCTTCCTGTCATTTAGATTTCTGAGAAGAACCTGAGAAAGATTCTCAGACACTGAATTGAAGATGATTTTAGATTAAAACCAGGGGCGTCAATCGATTAAAAAGGTTTAATCGCAATTCAATCACATTATCCGTTGTAAATGTACCTTAAATTTCTCACATTTTTTATACTCTAGTAAACATGGGCACATTTTATATATATATATATATATATATATATATTAATATATTTCACTTTGTAAATGTTTTAAAGTAATGATGGTGTTTTGAAGGACGTAAAATCATCAGGACACCAAACGGAACTCTTGCAATGTTTCCACACGGACGGTTTTAATTGAAACGTCCGTTTCATGGCGCATTTTGGTGCCGATTTGAGACTTGGCGCGTCAGTAAAACAAAATAATTAATAATTCAAAATGATTATTTTTTACATCCGAATAAAGAAAGGACTTTAAGCTTTTAATTTTGCCTCTTTTATATGCATAATCCCGCGTCGATAAAATTAGTGCCGTTAAAGTAAATTTGCGTTTAATTTATTAAATTAAAAAATTAAAAATTTAAATAAATAAAAATCCCCTGGCAATGAGATCATATCCAGGACCAGTCTCCAACTACCATACACTATATAGACAATAAATGAATTATTGTCATTGCATAGAACAGGTACACAGCAACGAAATGCAATTCAGCATCTACCAGAAGTGCAAATAGAAGTAAATGTGCAAACTGACAAGTGCAGAAAAATATGCAAATGTATGTACAGCAAAAACTTCAAGGCACAGTGAAAACTGTGCATGAGCTGTTAAGCAAGTACAACAAATACATATAAATGTACGAGAGGTTATTATTGGTATATTAGTACAGGATGTGTGTAGGGCAAAATATGGGTAAAGACTAATATAAAAATATGTGGTTCCTCCAAAACCCTATTGAACACCTTTAGTATGAATGTAAACAATGACTGCACCCTCCAAATCTCCACAAGCACACAAATCTAGTGCCACATCTTCCCAGAAAGAGAAGAGCAAGCAGAGACTAAATGTGGAACAGGATGTTTTATATAGCACTCGGTCAGGTATCTTGCATTATAAACTTTGAAGTGCACTGAAGTTGGATCAGAACCTGAAGTACCTGGTCTGCTCTTGAAGTATCAAATGCGGCTCGACGAAGAACTTGACTCTCAATCGAAGTCTGCAAGGAGTCACGCTGTCCATCTGCTGCGAGATTCGGTTCCTCAGGTTCAGCCACAGGTTTTCTCCTTTGCTCCCGGAGAACTGCAATCCAAAATAGTCCACCTCGATGATCCCTAACTTCCTACATACCTGCACCAGAAAACACAAACAAACCAACACGCAATAAATAAACCAATCCGCTGTTTAAAACCACAACATTGATTAGTACTGAATGATCACAAGACATTAAGAAACGGTCAAATGCGTGCACTCTTTCATCAAATAGCAACACACTATAAGGACGCAGTGTCGAAAGGCTGGTGTTTGTAGTGTTGACTGTAAATGTATGCAGGAAGCAGATGCAAGGAGTTTGAACTAAAGTAACCTCAGGCTGCTAGACCTCCGAAAAGACACATGAAGCCAACAGAGCGACATGATGAATTAAAAAAAAAAAGGTCAGATTTTATTTGGATTTATCGCTTAGTGAAACATTTACAATACATTACACATCTATTTAAATGATTGTTTGTTGAATTGTT